>PVJI01000473.1:194146-261110 GCA_004026765.1 Micronycteris hirsuta | reverse complement strand
GCGGCTGCCGGGTCTGGGACCGAAGCCCCACCCCGCTCCCCGGGCTTGTCCCGATGGGGACCCTTTCCTTCCGATGCTCTCTGCTTACCGTGTGAATGTTCAAATTCCCCTGTAATCTTGGGCATCAATCATCATATGTGTTGGAATACTGCTGTGTTTTCGCCCCGTTCCTCAGAAAATCAACCAGTGGGTAGGAGGATGTAAACTCTGTTCCTCCTAACTCGCCGCCATCTTCCTCAGAGATCTTCAAAATTTTTATTAATTTTAGAGAGAGAGAAAGGCTTTGTTGTTCCACTTATTTATGCATTCATTGGTTGTTTCCTCTCTGTGCCCTGAACGGGGGTGGAACCCACAGTTTTGGCGTATTGGGACTGTGCTCTGACCAACAGAGCTAGCTATCCAGGGCCAAGAGCACTTTCTTAAATATGGTGTGGAATTCTCCACATAGAATTTCAGTAAATGCTTGCTGACTTCTTAATGAAGCCTATGATCACTAGATCTCAATGAAACATTTGGTTCTCCATTCACGACTTAATAAAAATATAGTTGTAGGTTATAAAATGACTTACTGCATGTCCAAAACCCACTGATCCAGACCAGAAGCATGAAAATGTCAGAGGACCAGGTGAAGCACCCGGGACTCTTATATAGCACATTTAGTTGGAAGGTCTTGGATGTGGTCTGCCGTGGGAAGGACATCAAAGGACCTATGTTTCCTGGACAAGCAATAGTTCTCAGAGGCAGTGGGCCAGCCTTGCCATTCAGAAGAGGAAGTTTGCCAAATGTTGTCATAATATTCAAATGGGTTTGTCCTTAAATGAACACATCTGATGAGCATCCCCACCCAGGCTGCCCTCTGAAGATGTAAGTGGGCAACAAAGCACAAGTGTGAGTCAGTCAGCTGCCATAGACTGACTGGCTCCAAAAACATCCACACCCACCACTCTGCACTGTGAAAAAAGGACTATTTTACTCTGGCTGTGCCAGCCTGATGTTTAAGAACTATCAATGAATCAGTAAGAGAAAGAGTTCAGCAGGATTTTCCCTGTACTTACGGATATCAAAAATTCTGTATTAGAAAAATTTAACTGGCTCTCTGAAGGTCCCATAGGAACAGCTATTATGTAAGAAAACTTCTGACTCAATTTTAGCCCACCTAATAAAATCTGATGGCAGCACATAGGTTGCTTCAGGACACACAGTTTCAGGGTTAAAGAAAGCCTAGGATTAAATTTTGTATCTTCGTCCTAAAGAAGGACTCTCTCTTGAGAGTATATGGAAAGGCCTCTAGTGGCCATGAATTAAAGAACCATTTCATAAACGTAGTTTAGATCTAAGATGTGAAGACACTATTCCTTTAACTGGAGGCTTGGATTACACAGTCTTAAGTCACAGTGAAGCCCTCCTTCCTCCACCCTGACAAAGAGAAGCAGACTATTGAGGAACTCTGGGTGTCCCTGCTGTGGGTTCTCAACGATACCATTTTAGCTGCACCATCTACTTCACTTCAAGGTAGGAATTATTATCCCCAATTTGCAAATAAGGAAATTGAGGCCGAAGTGGTAAAGTAGGTTGCACCACAATGTATAACTAGTAAGTGGTTATGGTAAACACCCAGATGTCTCTGGTACCAAAGCCATGCTCTTAATCCCCACCACTGCTGATTTCTGACTAAATGACCCAATGCCCGTGAAAGCTTTTTGCAAACTTTAAGTAGGTATACAAGTGGTAGTTTATGTGGGAGACAGAAAGTTCTGAGGATAATTTCCAGATTAACCTGAAAGGGAATAAATGTTTTTTATGCTGAACACTCTAAAGATTCTAGCAGCCCTTATGGTTCTATACAAAAAGCCGTAAGTTATTCTTCTCTGGCATCCAGAAGCGTCCAGTAATAACAGAGTTCATATTCCTTTTGACTAGCCTAACGGGGAGCACAAATAACCAAAGCAGGTATTCCTTCCTTCATATACAGGCCATCCCAAGGAGAAGGAAGAGGTGTGAGCAGAATTCTTGTATTTTAACATGTGCATCAACTTCATAAGTCATTTCATTTCAGGTTTCTGACAGGGCTTCTTCGTGATATTCACATGAACTGGGTAGTTAGTCTTCTGAATTTATGGATGGAGTAAAGTTCTCTCCTAGAGATACTGTCTCCCGTCTTCCAGACACTAAGCAAATAGAGACTGAGTGAATGAGTCAGAATTTGACGCAGGAGATACCCTATCAGGGGTGTCCAACCTTTTGGCCTGTCTGGGCCACACTGGAAGAAGAGCTGTCTTGGGTCACACATTAAATACATTGCAACATGTAATCACAAAAGGAATCTCATAATGTTTTAAGTAAACTTATGATTTTGTGTTGGGCCGCAGTCACAGCCACCCGGGCCGCATGCAGCCCATGGGCTGTGGGTTGGACACCCTGCTTTGAAAATCATGTTTTTAAAAACACTTCACATAATTTTATTGGCCTTAGGTTATATGCATTTGTTGTAAAATACATTTCTTCCCCTAAACCATTGTATTTTTCATTGATTTGTTTTTGTTATTTCAGAAATGGCTCTAGTTGGAAATACTCAGCATTTTAACAAGAAAATAATTTGTAAACAAATACTTACATGAATAATTATTTGAAAAATTCTTTAATGAAATGAAATTTAAGTGATCAGTGTTTTTTAACTTCATTTACTCTATAACCAAATCCACTAGTCCTAACTATGGGTAGTCTTTCCTTAATGGTAGTAGGAGATACTATTGAGCATAGTAGGTGCTCAATAAATAGTTGCTGACTGATTTAATGATTGAATGACTTTTAAGTTGTTTGTCATTTCATTTTGTGATGTTTCCTGAAGTGGAGAAGGAGGTGTTTAAACTAACAATTTACCTATTTTTTTTTGAGATTTTTTATGCTTACTCTCAAATATAATTTTTGTATCAAAATCTTTAAAGGAAAATAGTCTAAAAGTTTTTGAGTTAAGCTATTATATAAAGAGAACACTTTCTGTCTCAGAAAATATTCATTGGTTTCATTTTTGTTTATATGGCCTTTGAAATCTTAACTTATTTCATGGTCTTAAAAGTGTAAACTGTATAATTATAAATATATGCTGATGTTGTTTAAAAAACTTGGAGAATATAAGTCTTTGGGTATAGACAGGTAGGGTCCTTGGCTTATTCTGGAAAAAAACCATTTTCTAATAGAATTTACATTAAAGGTTTTTTTAAGCATATTTTATTGATTATGCTATTATAGTTGTCCCAACTTTTCCCCATTTGCTCCCCTCTGCCTGGTACTCCCTTCATTCCAAATCCTCCCCCTTAGTTCATGTCCATGGGTCATGCATGTAAGTTCTTTGGCTTCTCATTCCCTATACTATTCTTAAATCCCCCTGTCTATGTTGTACCTACCAATTATGCTTCTTAATCCCTTTACCTTCTCCCCCATTCTCCTCCCTCCCCATCCTCACTGATAACCCTCCATGTGATCTCCATTTCTGTGATTCTGTTCCTGTTCTGGTTGTTTGCTTAATTTGTTTTTATATTTGTTTTTTAGATTCAGTTGATAGTTGTGAGTTTATCATTTTAGTGTTCATAGTTTTGATCTTCTTTTTCTTAAGTAAGTCCCTTTAACATTTCATGTAGTAATGGCTTGGTGATGAAGAATCCTTTTAGTATCACCTTGTCTGGGAAGCACTGTATCTGCCCTTTCATTCTAAATGACAGCTTTGCTGGATAGAGTAATCTAGACTGTAGGTCCTTGCTATTCATCACTTTGAATACTTCTTGCCAGTCCCTTCCTACCTGCAAAGTTTCCTTTGAGAAATCAGCTGACAGTCTTATGGGATCTCCTTTGTAAGTAACAGTCTTCTTTTCTCTTGGTGCTTCTAAGATTCTTTATCTTTAACCTTTGGCATTTTAATTATGATGTGTCTTAATGTGGACCTCTTTGGGTCCAACTTGTTTGGAACTCTCTGTGCTTCTTGGACTTGTATGTCTATTTCCTTTGCCAAATTAGGGAGGTTCTCCTTCATTATTTTTTCAAATAAGTTTTCAATTTCTTGCTCTTCCTCTTCTTTTTCTAACATCCCTATGATTCAGATATTGGCACATTTGGAGATATCCCAGAGTCTTCTTATACTCTCCTCATTTTTTTTTTTTTTTGTATTCTTGTTTCTTCATTCTTTTCTGGTTGAATGTTTATTTCTTCCTTATGTTCCAAATCGTTGATTTGAATCCTGGCTTCCTTCCCTTCACTGTTGGTTTCCTGTATTTATTTCTTTATTTCACTTAGTGTAGCCTTCATTTCTTACCCTATGTTTTTGCCATACTCAATGATTTCTCTGAGCAACCTGATCACCAGTGTTTTGAACTCTGCACCTGATAGGTTGGCTATCTCTTATTTCATTTAGTTTTTTTTCTGGGGTTTTGTTCTGTTCTTTCATTTGAGCCACATTTCTTTGTATCTTCAATTTGGTAGCCTCCCTGTGTTTGCTTTTTGTATTAGGTAGTGCTGCTTTGACTCTCTGTCTTAGTGCACCAAGTTGTAAGTTGTAAATACCTGTTAGGTATTTTCCTAAAGACCTAAGGCTCTGCCCCTTACAACTTAACAGGTGCACTAAGGTGAGGGACAACCCATTTCACTGCTTTGTGGTGCTTTGGGGGGGGTGTCAGAGAGGGGACAGTGCCACTGTCTGTCTTCTAGAGGTTGCCCAGCACTTGTTCTGTTTCAAGTCACTTCCCCCACTTCCCATATGTGACTGATGCCCTTCCAGCTGTTGCCCTGGTGGCAATTCCCAGAGTTAGGTGGGTTTGTATACATTCCAAGTCCATGAGGGCCCCTTAAATAGACTCTGCTGAGTAACCAACAGTTTCTTTCATCACCCCAACCCCCACAGGTTTGTACAGCCAGAAGTTATGAGGCTTTCTCTTCCCAGTACTGGAACTCTGGGCTGCACAGTCTGGTCTGGGGCTGGGATGCTCACTTCCAAGATATCCCTTCTGACTTTTATCCACTGCACATGAGTTTGAGACCACCTGTTCTGCTGATGTCTCTTGCACCACACCGTGTCCTCTCCAACCTGGCTCCCCATTTCCACTCCTCTTACCCATCTGACTTCTTTGAATATGGCTTCTTTAAATCCTTGGCTGTCGGACTTCCATACAGTTTGATTTTCTGACAGTTCTGAGTGTTTTTGTTTTGAGGTTAGTTGTGATGCTTTTTGTGGTTTTGTGAGGGGTTGAAGCATTTCCACCAATGCCTCCATCCTGACCGGAAGTCCCACATTAGCTAAAGGTTTTATAGTCCATTTTTAATTCTTATTGAAAAAGTGAAGTATCAAGTAGTAGGTGAGTTGGTGCACATCACAGGAAGTTAGAGACGATAAGTGGTACTGTGCTCATTGATTCAACTTCTCCCCTGTGTCGAAATCTTAACTACACCATTGATTTAACATAGGAACCAGGAAATTATTGGTTATCTATGTTTTTCTGAGTATTGTTGGTATGTTAAGATTTTTTTTGTTTCAGTAATTGTTATCAGTTGTGAGTCATGGTTTCAGAACAGATCTTTCCACCTTTCATTTAAACCCATATGTGACATTGTAGTACTTCCACCAGCAAACCCTGGCTGTGAATATGGCAAGAACTGTGCAGTAAGTTATCAGTCTCTTGAGGAAAGCTATTGAAGAATCATATTTGTACCTTTGCAAAGGAATTTGGTTATATTATTTTGAATGGGTCTGACTCACCTGAGCCCTGCCTGTGTACCTCACTGCTAGAGGAGAAAAACCAAGTAGGTGGAACACTGGCGTCTTTTGTGTACCAGTCTGCTAGACCTCAAATGAGATTACTGTTGACAGGAAAAAACAACTTTCCTTTTCATTCCACAAGGTAACTTAGCTGCTTTCAGATGCAAAAGCCTTTCCACCCACCTCCATTCTCCCTCCCTTACCACTACCCCTTTAATGCCTGCCTAGAATGGATTCCTCCCAAATGAGGATAATCCTGCCTTAGCTGTTTACTCACTTGGTGCCCTTCCTGGGCTCTGCACAGTCCTCAGCAGGCTTTGCCGCTTTTATTTATTCCTGCCAGAATGCACTTAGGAGTTTTTATTATTGTTATGGTTGAGGTGGCACTTTAACTCTAAGCCCTTATATTTATGATTTATAACTTTCCCTCTAAATTACATGTTGGACTAGAATTTCTCAAGCATGTTTTCTGTTTAGATACAAATGCTTCATAAAATTTGAACAAAGTATTGGGCGTGGCAACACAATGTCCAAAAATTCATTTCACTTACCTGCCTTCAGAGTTACCTGATACCCCTTGATGCCTCATGCATTGAACATATCTGGGTGCTCAGGAATAAGCATAGACACATACCTAACCTAAGAAAACTATTATGGAAAAAAAGAAAACCTGCATGTACCTTTCAAGAAAATGAATTTAAATGATCATTATTTTGTGTTTCAGAAATACCTTGGTCAGTCAAGTGATGGTTAAATTATAGTTATTCGTACTTTAATGGTAATAGCTGATATGGTGCTATAAACTCCAAGAGAGCTTTGCAAAGCCTATGTTACATGTATTACTTCATTTAATCTTCCTAACAACCCTAAGAAGTAGTTGTTATTACTGTGATAATAAGACTCAGAGAGGTTAAAAACTATGCTCAAAGTCAACTTGGCTGGTGAGTAGCATTAAAAGGTTTAAATCCCTATTTACTCGTCTCTGGGGCCTTGCTTGTTCTACTAGTTACACTCGTGAACCTAAACATTCTGTGGCCCCACAGAACACATTCTGTCATGTGTTGAAAGAACGCATACGCTGTCACAACCCACAGGTTTCTGTTCTGTTTGTTTTCATATGCATTCTCTTTAGAACATGGCTGGTTTGTAATAAGAAGTAAAGGATAAGAGACATATAGGATAAATGGACAAATTCCTCCTACACAGAAATATAGTAATCACTTGTGTAGGTCATTGAAATTTTAAAATAATTGTGCTTTTTCAGTATTGCTGATCACGTAAAACACTAGGCAGACATCTACAAGTTGAAACCTAATCTATGGTGCTTTATATTCTTCCCTAGGAACTATGTCACAGACACATTTAAATAAAACACATAGTGCAGAAAATCATGTGAGGAGTGTTGTAGAACTGACAGTGAGTGGCACTGGAGACCTTCATATGGCAATTAGAAGCTCAAACTTAACATTGCATTAACTTAGGTATTTTGCATTTAAGTATAAATATTGGGCTAAAGCTATGGAAGTTAATATTTTAAGCCTCCATTAGTGGTTATAATCAATTTTTGTATTATTTTTTGCCATAATAATCAAAACAGCATTTAACCTGGACAGGAAATAAATCCTGGATTCTAGAGATTAATATTAAATCTACTAATGTATTGCCCTACCACTTCTGGAAGCCTGGGTCATCTGCTGCTCTATGCAAGTTCCTACAGGTGACAGGAGTCTCTGGAAAGTGGCCGAGGTTTCGATATTTCTCTTAGAATTGTCATATTAGCATTTTTTTTGTTTCACAGTGGGATATATTTTAAGCAAATGGAGAGTGGGGATTCAAGATAAAAATATCAACATAAAAACTAAAAGAATTGCTTAATTTGTAAATTTAACCCTGTATCATGATTCTTCATTAGGAATATTTTCGACACTGACTCAGTACCAAGCACAGGGGGCAAATGGGACGGAAAGGACACTAACTACATTGAAGATGGCACTAGAAATTTAAAGGGCTCTTAATAATTAGGTACTTAAGCTCACCTAGAGAAGTGATTAGTGTTTAGAAGTAGAGACATGGCTATAGGAACATGGAGAAATTAGAAGGGAACGAAATGTCCAGCTCACCAGTTATTTTAAACACTTGCAGCCTGCACACATCACGTGGGAATGACTGTTCGTGCTGGTCACACGGACACCCACAGCCTGTTCGGTCCTGGTGCCTTTGACTTTGGTGCTACAGGTTATAGCCTGAGCATGAAGATCCTGGAGGCTCGTTTTTTTCATGTCTCTATCACTAACTCACCAGATACTCTCAAATAAACCATTCACTTTCCTGATTTTTCCATTCTCCTACTTACGACATGGATGAAATGCCTTCCGCTCAGATAACACTAACATTTATAACATTTTCTAAAAATTCATGGGTTGGAGACATTATACAGCTGAAAGAAGATGAACATTTATAGCACAGAGTCACTTGGCAAGCATGCATTCAAACTCAACCAGGGACTGGGGATGCAAACATGGGTGAAACGTCATCCTGGGGTAGCGCTCAGTCCAGTGGGAGCCATGAGGAATGAAAGGGTGGGTACAGCTTAGTGAAGACAACAAACAGAATATGACAGGAATGATATTAGTATAGTGCAGAGGAGAACATGGTGTTGGTTATTTGAAAAGCATCAACACATATGTGATGGTAAGTAAATACTAATACTAATGTGCTGTAGTGGAAAGATCCCTGGGCTAGGCATTTGGTCTACCCTTGCTGCTTACCCTGTGTTATCCAGAGCAGCACACTCTGCTCCTGTGTTTCTTTATCTCGATAATGGGTAGTATATGAGTACTTGGGCCACAAAGTACATTGAGAATCAAACGAAAACCATATATTAGCAGCACCTTGAACACTTTATTGTGGCATGCAAATGCCTAGCATTTTAACTATCGTATCACCAAGAATGGTGGAAAACCAACATAAATAAATGGGTGATTCAGACCAAAATTCTTTTCACCAAAAAAAGCCAAATAATTGTAACAGAAATAAACTTTGATGCTTAAATTGTATGATTGATGCCTCTGACTAAATTTTTATTATATGGAATTGATATGTTCTGGCTATATACGAGCAAAATAATTGTGACTTCTCAAAATTATAATCTTCAGAAGCTAAGAGAGAGAAAACTAAAATTGGAAAGAGCTTGGACACTTATACATTAAAAATGACAGGAAGAAAAAGAGGAGGATTGTGCTTTTCCAAATGTCAGAATTTAAAATGCTAATAAAATCCAATAAACAGGATATTTACCATGGCTGCGACAACCAGGAAAGGTTAGCGTGGACGAGGACTGGAAACCATCGGAGGTGCTGAGGGGCAACAATCAATGAGAATGCTAGCTCTGAATGAGTTTTAATCTCATTGGTGTGTGCTCAAGTCATGGAACTGCTTCTTTCATAGACTGAACCTGACTGTAATCGTTATTTATAAGAGAATTTTTTAATGCACATATTATTTCACTACTGTGCTCTCTTTTTGCAGAGTAGAAGTTACTTTTGAATGTAAGTGAGAAAACTATTCTTACATGATTTAACTTCAACAGTCTGAGTAAGATGACAGAATACTCAGACACAAGCAAGACCTGCCTCTGCACAGCTTAGACAGAGAGCAGAATATTCAAACATGTGTATCTTGCACTTAATTTAAACTGCGTGGTTGGTTACCTATCTCTTTAGCAATTCAGTATAAAGTTTTATTACTGTGAAATAGAATAGGGTAGGGATTTATGTCACACAAAAATGAATTTCCATGGATGGGAACACACATGAAATAATTTAGGTAAGCAGTATGTCAAATGAAAATTTAAGATGTTAGAGCTGGTGATGCAAAGGGAAGAAGCCAAGAGAAGGTTTGTGTAATAGATGATAAATATATCACCAGGAGGAAAAAAAAGGATCACAGTTGCCATAGGAAATTATTACTAATATTGAAAAATTGTGAAAAACATTGAAAATGAGTTTTAGGGCCAAGAAACCAAAGCAATTGATTAGATCAAGAGGAAGTTCTTATTTGAATGTCAATAGAAAATGTAACACTTAAAATAAATGTGAACTCTTACCATTATACTCAAGAATGGATGAAAACCACAGGCCTATAGCTTCTGTAGGTTTAGCCATTAGGGACATTTTTTAAACTTTTCTTTTGCAGAGGTTACCAAAGGAACAGCAGTGAGCAAAACGTCTGTCACCTCTGCAAAAACCCTTCCAACATATTGATTCCCTTTTGTTTCAGAGCTGTTCTAATTGTGAAAAATAGGATGTGAGCATGGTCACTCTCGGAACACTCTCATGGTTCCCTGCTGGTTTGCAGTGTAACTTGGGTATGATGGGAGGTTGTGAAGATCTTCTTTTTGTTATTCTGTACTTCTTACCTTTTCTTAATGTTTGTGTGAAGAAACTCATAGTAGTGGGTCTCTCACATGGAGTTAAAGAAGTCCTACTGGTAATCGCTTTCACTTTTCTAGTCCTCAAACTTAGGCTACAATTTTCTAAAAGCTGGTAAAAAAAATACTATAGTATTTAAAATTTAGTTAATTTATATATGGGACCGAGGACAAAGATGTCATCCACGAAGAAAGGTAACATAGGAGGAGGAAGAAAAGGTTTGCCAAGTAAGAATAAGTAATGCTTTTGATTTGGGACCACTTGTAGATAAGGTGGCTGCAGGATATATAGATTTTGGTAAAATGTCCGAGAGCCTATAGACCCTACAGGTTTGAAGCTCCAAAGAAAGTTCTGTGCTGGAGATAGAGATTTGGGAGTTACGTGTGAGGAGGTGGTAGGTGGAGCCCTGAGACTGGGTGAGAGGACTCAAGGAGAAGTTGTGAGGAACAAACCCAGAGCAGAATACTAGTAGATTCTTAAAGAGTGGACAAGAAAAAGGAGCGAAAGAAAAGACAGGAGGAAATTGTGAGAAACAGAGAATGAGAAATCAGGCCAGTATTGAGGGAAGCAAGAAGGGGCTGTGGTGAGGCCAACGACAAATAAAACAGAAATTATCCAAGGAATCTGGTTCATAGAAAATCAATACTGACACTGAGAGTAAAGTACCAAAAGTACAGTGATCTATTTGAGATAATAGTTTATAGCTATAGTTTCATAAGTGGTAGAGGGGATAGAAGCCCCATGCACAATAAATAGCTCGAGAAATTTTTATTAAAAATCCCTTAGTTCTCATATTTCTCAATTTATCTCTTCACCTTTCCCTCCCTTTGGTACTATTTTAATTTTTCAAAATATTGAATTTGCACTTTATTTTGAGAGCATGGATATTAGGAAGGCAGTACACAAAATATATTAAAAGGCGATGGTTGTCACAATAACAGTTGCACACATGCACGCGCACACACACACTTATTATCGCTACCTTCTACCTAAATCGAACAACACGAAAAGGTAGGATTTGTTTTCACTCAAAACTGCTTTACCACATTCCATAATTTTCAAATGAGGCATGTTCTATTTAGCATTTATTCAACTAGCTACAGTCCTACAGAGGAAGAGAAAAATGAATAAAACACTGGAAGATCTTACATATCAGTAAAGAATTCATTACAAGGTGAAAACGCTGGCAAAGAGACATAAACTGCCTTGGAGGGAAGCCATTCTCTGGTTCAGGGAGTTCTTAGTTAAGGTAATATTAGTTTCTATAATACATAAACCTCCAGATTTTAGTGGCTTAAGACAATAGAAGTTTATCTCTTGCTCATGTAAAGACTGGCCAGGGATCCAGATTGGCAAAGGCTCTGTCTTCTTTAGCACATAACTTCCAACGTCCCCTTGGATGTGACCTACAGCCAGCCAACTGGTCACAAGCGAGAGCAGTCATTGGACAGGAACTTTTCATGGACTGGGCCTGGAGAAGCAAATGCCACTTCTGCCAACATCCCACTGGCCAGGACTGGGTCATGAGGGAGGGCTTGGAAATGGAGTTTAGCTCTGTGCCCAACAGGAAAGGTAGGGTTTTTTGAATACCTATGGTCAGAGGAGGCCTCTGGGGTGGGATTTAGACTTACAGACAGTGGGGAAGTCCATAGAAGAGCGATGCAGAATGGGGAAAGGGGAGACAGGATAGACAGGACGATCAATTCCAGCGTCATCTCCATGCGTAGGCCCATAATGCTGCTTAGGACATATTAGTTTTTAATATAAGCTCCTAAACAATATTGTTCTCTCATCTGAGAAAAATAGTGTATTTCAGAGAAAAAATCTGCAACATAGTAATGTACTGGATATTGAACGTTAAAACAGAGAGGGATCGTAATCTTTCTTCTTAACACCCCTCATCACAGAGGGCCCTGGTGAGGCCATGCCCTCTGGCCCTGGACCCAGTGAAGCATCATCAAAACTAGGATAGAACCCAGGCCTCAGCTTGCATTCCATGCTCTTTCTATGAAGGAGAAACATGTTTTAGTATTTGGAGGTGGGAGGACTGAGGTTAAATGCTATTCACCACCAGAGAAGTATGTAGAAATATCCATGGAGCTTCATCATAAATTGTTTCTGTCATTGTATTTTAAATTCTACTGTCAAACTAAAGGAAGTTGGCAGATGTAGGATCTCTTCTATGGCAATCAGTATAGTCTATATTTCATTCTTATTTTTTTTAAATCTTGTTTTTCTATAGATCACTGTATATGTTCTCTTCTTATGTCTCATGTGTACATTTAACAGTCCAAATATACAGAACAAGGATAGATGAAATCAACATGTTTATTGTCATTATTTTACCTAAATATTAGCAGAAAGAGGGAACAAAAGGTGACTGATGAGTGAGTTGTATGGCTATAATTGAGTTTTGTTGCTTTAATTGTTATAAAATTTTAATTGGCATGGATACTTAAATGTATATCAAAATGCATGTCACAGCTTTTGTACAAAAATAAATTTGACTTTAGAACATATTTTCTTATGTGAGAATGATAAATTATCTCAAAACTTGTGGTTCTTTACTTTTAAAAATCAAAAGGTCAGTTCTTTAATTAAAAGATAAAGAAAAGTACTCAGCGTTCATGTAGTCACATCATTTATATCAGGGTAATCTAGCAACCAAAAAATTTGAATCCCTCCCTTCATAATTTTTTTCTGTCTTCAGAATAATTGGCCTAAGAATGGCTTCTTTTGTAGTTTCCTAAGATCCACTTCTAGCTGTCTCCCATCTCAGTGCAAGAAAGAAATAATACTAAGTACAACAAAGAATTTATTCTAAATTTACTCACATCAGTTTCAGTCATGGGGTTTAATTATTTTTTCTATTTAATAATAAGTCTCTTATATGTTAACATTCTCTTTTCCAAAACAGTTAATGTGAATATATGGTATAGGAAATACAGGTACAGTTGGCCCCCCACATCTGTGGTTTTCACATCCTGAGATTCCCAACTGCAGATTGAAAATATTTCAATCCTCGGTTAATTGAATCTGCAGATATGAAGGCCTAACAGTATGCGTTGTTCTGTGCATTTTATGTAAGGGAGTTGAACATCAAGGATTTGGGTATCTGCTGGGTCGTCCTGGAGCCAATTCCCCACAGACACCAAGGGACAACTCTGTGTGTGTGTGTAGATATATATTCATTCATATATGGATATGAATGAATAAAATACTGAATTGGAATTACAGTTGACCCTTGAACGATGCAGGGGTTACGGGCTTAGGGATGCCAAGCGCCCACATAGTCAAAAGTATACCTTTCACTCCTCAGAAAGTTGACTGTAGTCCTTTGTATCCATGGGTTTCACATGAATGGATTCAACCAACTGCGGCTCTAAAACAGGGTTTTGATCTGCAGTTGGGAATCGGTGGATGTGGAGGGCCAACAGCCTACTGTTGACCAGAAGCCTTACCAATAAAATAAACAGTTGATTAACACATATTTTGTGTTAGATGTGTTACATACTGTATTCTTACAGTAGAGTAAGCCACAGAAAAGAAAATGTTATTAAGAAAATCAGCAAACTATTGAAAAAAATCCATGCATAAGTGGACACATGCTGTTCAAACCTGTGTACTTTAAGGGTCAACTATACTAGTAAATATGTGTTGTTAAGTGGTATAGAATACAGCTGTGTATACCCTCATCCCATCCTGTTTGACGGTCTTCTCCATGTGTTTCTACAGAGACAGATTAGACAACTACTTTTTATACCCCTTAGATTATGGCAAGTTATTGCAAAGACCACCAGATAATGAAACACAGCTGAACATACAAGAGCCAGATCTGAGATGTGAGGCCACAGTCTAGGGATCTAGCAGTATCTGGGTGCATAGGTGATGACAATGCTCTACAACCTGGATACCAAAGAACTGCCTTCTCCCTGCACCCCTGGGAAGTGATGTGGGTATTGTCTCATCCACCTAATATTCTGGCCGGCAGCGGAGGCTTATTGATAAACTAATGCTGGATTGAGTGCAAGATCATTCCACTTCCCATGTGAGAATTGCTTTCCTGTGAGTCTCCAACCAGATTTTTGGACCTGCCATCTAGTGGCCACTGCAGTCATAAGGCAGCCATAACATGTTGGTCTTATTTGAAACCTAGAGTTGAAATGTGCCCACCTATTAAGCTACAGTCCCCTCCTCCTCCATTAGACACACTGCCGTTTTCATAGAGCAGCTTCAAATCAGAACATTTGTTATATTCACAAGAAAAAACAGACTTTTCACTCAAAATGATACACTTCCCACCTGGAATTTATAAAAGAAGAAGAAGAAGAGAAAGAAAGCAAATCTTCCATTATGGAAAAGAGGTCTGGAGTGGCAAAGGAAAAGGGGAGGGGGGAGGGGAAGCTGGAGAGCAGGCATATATTCTGTCAAGTAGTTTACCTGTGAGACTAATTCTTGCCAACTGTGCACCCAGCAGAGTAAACCTCTTATTTTGCTGCCTTTGCTCTGATCCCCCACATAGTTGTAATATTCTAGTTGTTTTACCCTGTCCTATAAACCACATAGGTGTTCAATATGGTACATAAAGTTGGCAAAGGAACTATTTACAAATGACTTAAGTAGGTAATTATTTATTAGAATATAGGTCTATAGAAGTTTATGTTTCTGTAGCAAAACCTGGTAAGAAGTTTTTTTCCAGTGTTTCTATTATAATCCCTGGTTATTAGTTTTCCTTTTCCAGGGACTTATGAGTGGAATGTATAAACTCACAGTGGGCTATTATTATTACTTATTATTTGTCAAAGAAACATGAATACACAGAGCAAAGGCCAGTTTTTGAACCACGCCAGACAGTCCCCAGCCCCAAAGACCTCACAACACAGCTCTGAGGCAGGTCTGAAAAATACAAGACAGAATGAAAACAGATGGATGAAGGATACTTATTCAATATTGTAAATATAGAACTCAGTGGTGCAGGTGTATCTTCAGATGTTATTTGAAAGAAAAGACAGAATATCTTGGCATTGTGCCATCTATTCATAAATATTATAAATTTCATATCATTTGAGAAACTATTCTAAATACACAGGATGGTTTGAAAGGTGTGAGAGACAATCCCCTCAAATGAGACAAAGGGCACATCAAGTGAGAAGCAGGGACTGAGCATAGAGAAAATGGGGAAGAACCAGGTCAAGGATGGAGCCAAGGAAAAATTAATCCCAAGGGAATACATAAAGGCTGATGAAAAAAAATTGTGAGGATTTTTTTAAAGAAAAAATTAAATCAACCAAAAAAAAAAGATGATCTTGGCAACGATGTCCTGAAATATTATAATTGCCGAGAGACTTCAGGAACCATAATGACAAAGACAAAGCTTTAGTTGTGGAAATCGCAGTGCAAGGGCGCCGACTTCTGTGTGGTGGACAGAGGGCATGGTCCAGAAGACAATAGCGATGTAGTAGGAAGAACAGTCAGATTTAGCAGAATAAGAGGTGGGAATGGGGTCAAGTTTTTCAGATCGTTGAGGAAGACAGAAGTCAATGAAACTATCCAATGACGCCATGGTATTTTTTTAGAACATCCGTTACCCGTCGTGTATCCGTATATTCACTGTGGCTATATTAAGTTAGTTGGTATGGAGTGTACTATAGATGTAAGTCAGGATTACCGGACCAAAAACAAACCTATGTTTAGACTGAAAAGGTAAGATTAACACACCACAGCAATGTAAAACATATAAGACGTAGAACATATAAGAGCACTGACGGCATTAGGCATTACAGCATTCCTGAGAAGAGGGTGTCCACAGACCTCAGAGTAACCATGGAAAAGCTATCCAGAAGATGAGACCCAACTCAGCCTTGCAAAATTGGGGGTCAGTAGAGGGACTAGCATTAAAAACAGAGGGAACCTATGATGAAATCAACAGTACAGAAATTAATAGGATGTTTTGGAAAGCAGTGAAAGGTCCTCACTGAGTTAAACAGATGGATTGAACAGGAGAGTAAAGAGGAGCAGGTAGGGTGGTGAAGTGAGGCCAGTGTGTGCAGCTGAGGGAATGAGGGCTCATCCGCATGTGATGGGGGCCATTCAATAATTTATTGTAGAAATACTTGTTGACAGTATATTATGTTTCAGACACAAAATAGACAAGCCTTTCCCCATAAGGGCTTTCATTCCAATGAGGGAGAATAGAACCTTCTTCCAACAAAAAGCAAGCGAGTAAGTGAAAAGGAGAATTTCAGATAGCTATTAGTGCCATGAAGAATGTTAAACTGAGTGACTGGCAAGAGTAGTGATGGCCCTACATAGGGAGAAAGAAGAGTAAATGTTTGAAAGCAGAAATTCTTAGGACTTGGAGATCATTTGAATGGAAAGGACAAAGGGACAGGACAGGGGATTTACAGCCACCTAGCCTGGGGAGTCCAAGGTTCACTAACACCAGTCATGTAATCTGGGAAGATGGAAGGTGAGAGAGGAAAGCTCACTGTTCCCATAATCACACCTCGTGGCTGTGATCTACTAAGCCCCTGGATGCTGCCCCCGATTTCTTGAATACTTTAGCCACTATCTCACTAATGCCCTTTTTTATTTCTAGCTCATCACAATTCTTGGTCACATCTGTGTCTAAACATATTATCCTTCCAATACTTTGCCTCTCAACCTCTCAGTTCCTTGATTCTCTCATGGCCTGTCCTCTACCCTGCCATAGCTACTCACTCCCATGTATGTATTTCTTACCTTTAAAAAAAAATTACCAACAATTACAGCTTTTCCATAAACTTAATTTTAAACACCACATTCTCCAACCACCACCTAATATATTCACAGCCCAATCCCTCTGTTCCCTGTATTACAGTTCCTAAAACCCACCTGGACCTCTAGTCCATTGATTCTACCCCCAGCCCCTCATAGCGTCACTTCCATATTGGGCTTAGAGTCCATGGACAATGATTTTATTCATCCCCTTGCATACACCCTGAATTCCCTTGATCTTCTCTTGCTTTGCTGTTTTTCCCCGATAGATCTAAACTCTAACAATCATCCGCAACTCCCTACCTATTTCATGCCTGCATGCCCACTGAAAGTGGCCAGAGAAAAACACAAGTAAACTGATGACTCTCAATTTAAACTCATGATCACTCAGAGTTTCTTAGCGCTGCCCTGCAGTTAGATTATGCTTCCCTGTCCATTCACTTTCCCATATCTCTAGAAGAGTATTTCATATCTTTCCCTCTCTCAAACTTCCAACACCTCCTCCCCTATTCTTACTCTAAACTTGTGACCCTCCTTCCCACTTCACTGACAAAATAGAAGCAATCAAAAAAGAACTTGCACAAACACTCACTCTCCAGCACACCTACCCTCCCATCTGTGTCCATGCCCACATACTCTGCTTTCTCTTCTGCAATGGGGGGGGGGGGGGATGTGTGCTCCTGTCTAAGCCCACCCCTCATTGTGCATTAGATTCCACCCTCTCTCACATAATCACAAACAGTACTCCTGAAAGAGCTCCCCTCTTTCTCTTACTTTAGCATTTTTTCCCTATCTACCAAATTTGTCCAACGTGTTGTAATTCCTCTCAGCCTAAAGAACATTCATCTGACCCCATACTGCCCAGCAGCTACTGCCCCATTTCTTTGATTCCCATTATAACAAAACTTCTCAAGAAATGGCTACAATCACTATAGATACTCTCCGACCCTGTTTTCTAATTCTCTCTCAGTTCTTCTCTGTCTTTTGCACCCACCAATGTAGTAAAACTGTTCGCAGTAAGATCGCCAATAATTTCCATGTTGCCAAATCCGTTAACCAATTTGCTGTCTTCCTGATCTCTCAGCATCATTCTGCATGGCTCTTTATTCTTTCTTCATTAAAACACTTTGTTCATTTGGCTTTAAGTCCACCACATTTACCTGATTTTTTTCCCACCTAACAGCCCATTTCGTCTCAGTCTCCTTTGCTGGACTATGCTCATTTCCCCAATATATAAACACTAGAGAGTCCTAGGGTGCTCAAGCCTTAAACCTCCTCTTTATTTCTATTCACCCCCTTAATGATCACACTCAAGCTTATGGTTCAAGCTTATACCTCCAATTCAAGCCCTTACTCTGAATTTTGAACTCACATTTCAATTGCCTACTCAGTATCTCACTGTAAGCCTAACAGGCATCACAAATTTATCATCCTCAAATGGAATTTATTTTCCATTTGTTGGGTTTTTTTTTCCTGTTTTATACTTTAAGAAATCCCCAGTGTCTAGAACAGTGTGCATTCTCCCAAACATGCAGTCTTCCCCACCTCGGGAAACATCTCCATCCTTAGAGTTGATCAAATAAAAACTTATTTATCTCCCATCCCTTTATTTCTCTCATAAGTCTAACCTATCAACAAATTCTGCAGTTCTATCTTCAAAATACACCCAGAATCTAACCACTTCTCATTCTCACCACCCCTACTACCCGGAATCAAACTATTATCATCTCTTGCCTGGGTTATTGCAATAGCCTCCTATTGCTCTTTTCCACTTCCGGCCTTGCCACTTACAGTCTGTTCTCAAAAGGGTAGCCAGGGTGATTCCTCGTGATCTATGTAACGTAGTTTAGACCGTGTCACTGCTCTGCTCAGACCTCCGTAATGGTTCCTCGTCCACGCCAAGGAAAAGCCAGAGCCTTCACAGTTGTCCAGAAGGCCCTGCACATTCAGCTTCCCTGTTACTTCTGTGTCTGCATTTAGTACTTTGCCCCTCACTCATTCTTCTCAAGTTTCATTGCCCTCCTTGCTTTCCTAACTACCATTGAGTATTTCACCGCAGGGCCTTTGCACATGCTTTTCTCACTGCCTGCGATGCTTTCCTAGATAAAACCTGTTAGCTCACCATCTTTGGATCTTGGTTTAATTCTTACTCCTAAAAAAGGCCTTTCATAACCTCCACGTTTAAAATTGTACCGCCTCTGCTTTGAGCAGTGTGGCTCCGTGGGCAGGCAGGGCACAGGCCTGGGTCGCGGGCCAGTCCCCTGTTAGGGCACATAGGAGAGGCAACTGATGAATGTTTTCCTCTCATATCGGTGTTTCTCTCCCTCTCTTCTCCCTCCCTTCCCCTCTAAGAATAAATAAATAAAATCCTTAAAATGTTTTTAATAAGTAAAATTATACCACCTCCTCTGATTCATTTTTCTTAATTTCACATACTCTCTTCAGATACAGTGTATGTCATACTTACGTATTTATTTTCTCTGACCCTGGCATATAAAGACCCATGAAGGCAGGGTTTTGGATTTTTCTTTTGTTTTGTTTTGTTTTGTTTTGTTTTTCCTGTTTTATACTTTAAGAAATCCCCAGTATCTAGAACAGTGCCTGGTTCATAAAGGGTGTTCAGTGACTATTTTGCTGGATGAATTAAGAGAAAGAATGAGTGTTCCTTTCCCTGAGTTTGCAGGTGTGTCTATTAATGTAAAACTTAATATTGTGGCATGGGCCCCATGATTCTCCAAAGCAAAATTTCCAGATTCTTCAAAATTAATTTTGAAAGTAAAAGCACTTTATGCAGGTTTATCCAGAATATTAAATAGGCTACTATTTCTGTTCAGAACCCAAAGCAGCAACATCTAAAACATTTATTATTTTTTCATTTGGTAAATGTTTATCAGGGAATATGGGTGTTTCAGACACAAGTAGTGACACGTGCAAAGGCTCAGAAACATAAGAGGACTTGGTACGATGCACTGTCACACATGGACTGTTACAGGGGACTGTTGTCACGAGTGGCAGATAACGGAGGCCTGAGCTGATGTGGCGCACTGGGAATGAGAGACCTGGAAATGTGATAAATTTCAATAAGTAAAAGGTCACTAGACTCAAGAAACCTGGTTGATGGCAAAAACAAAATACAGTCTACCTTTATCATGCTGTAAGAGTGGAAAGTGACTAAAAAGAATTAGGTAAGAGTAGAACTTGAACAATGAGGACATGAGCTATAAAATTCTCTTTGTAGGATATAGGCTAAGAATTCCTCATTGTTCTGATTTTTATGAAAATACTCAGTGTATTCATTAGTGACTCTGGGAGAATCATTCTGGAAGCTATTTTCAAGACAGACCCTCTGATTCTTCCAACCTCCTGACAATTGAAATAGTTTGAGATCCCAAATTTTCTACCTAGTAACCTCACCCTTTCTGAAAGTGATGTTTCTAATTTTATATAGCTAGTATTAGGGTATTACAGAGAATAATGTGTGTGTATAGATAGATACACACACATAATAGTTTAAAATTCAATTAACTGTAAATATTGGTTTCTATGCCAAAACATCCTTTGCTTATTAAATGAAATTCCATTTGAATTACAAAGCTGGTGATTATTTGAGGCATGATGAAAGGCAACAAATGGTTCCCAGGTAGGGGGCTTGGGTGATGCTATTTGCTTACATAGGGAACATAGAAGGGAGGGAAACTTTGAACAAGAAGATGATTCAGCTTTGGACCTGGTGAGATCTCCAATTGGTGTTGTCCAGTAGGCCATTTGATACAGAAGGCTAGAGGTCAGGAGAAAACTAATGGTTCAAGATATAGATTTGAGATATATTAACATATTGATGATGATTAAAATTGGGAGGCATGTTTGTTCTTTATTTCCATGTCTCTGGTTCTATTTGCTCATTTGTTTGTTTTGTTGATTAGGTTCCACTTATACGTGAGATCATACGGTATTTGTCTTTCACCACCTGGCTTATTTCCCTTAGAGAGGGGAGGGGAGAGGGATAGTGGGGAAAGAAGGGAAAGGGGCAAGTCAAGAAACATGAATAGAAGACTCATGGGCATGGACAACACGTGGGGATTCAATGTGGGAGTGGGAGTGAGGGGTTGGATGGGACAGGGGAGAGCATGGGGGAAAAGGTGGGGCAACTGTAATTGAACAATAAAAAAAATTAGGAGACATAGATTCCAGTGGGCAGTGGATATATGTGTAATGTATGCATATTAAGTCATCACCAAACATAGACCTGGACATCAAGGAACTTATAAGCACTTACGTGACATTTTCCTAGGCAGGTTTTCTCTTAAATTCACTCCCACTCGTCTCCTACACCAAACTGCATCCTATCTCCAACCTTTGTTTCCATTCAAAAAGTCTGCAATTCAACACCTGGACCCTTTACACTTCAGACATGCTTTTATCTCTGTAATAACTATAGACCTCAAAACTGTATACAGAGAAAAAGTATGTACTTGAGATCACACTGTCAGTGAACTCTAAGCTCTCATTATTTTAAGAAACTATGGGATGAGCCTGTTGGCATTGTGAACAATGTTCCATAATTTATGTATTCTCTAAGAGTTTGTCAGACTTTCTTTGACTGGCATGCATCATATTCATCTGTTAGAACGTCAAACCATTGGGATGTTTGAGGAGACCCTTGTTAAAAAGTGAAAGGGAAATCATCTTTATTCTTTTTCTCTCCACTTGCTGGGATGAAAACAGAGGGTCTCAGTTATTTCTTGAAGGCCAACCTCCCTGTAATTCAGCCAATTTTATTTTTCTTCTAGATTCCTTTTTTCCCTCACCTTGAATCATTTAAAAAATGTTTTCTTGTGATACCATTTTTGTCACCTCTATACCTTGATAGGTTCATTTTATTTACTTTATTATTTTAAAAACCTTATGTCTGTTCTTTCTCCTCATACTTGAAATTTTCCTGACAAAGGCAGGAAAGTTTGTTGGTTTATAGTAGTATTTGTGGTCTCTATTGTCCCAAATGTCTAGAATCTGTGGTTATCAGGGACTTCTTTTTGCTGTGCTACTTTACTAGCAGCCTCACTTTTTTCCTTGTGTCTTATCTTTATCCTTCAAAAAAAAAACTTTGTCTTCCCCACCAATCATAAGGCTACACTGTTAGTGTGTGCAGTCTCTATGGTAATGGGACACGCGCCGTAATACCACGGTTTCTGGAACCACCATCAGTGGGGGAAATTGGCACGTGCACTCTCTGACACCACGGAAGTTGCCCCATTGAACCAGAATCAGATACTATATTAATACGCAGGGCAAGGAGGAAGCAGAGAAAATGCTGTAAACCCAGTCTCTCTACAGGCACAATACTGGGTTTTGGTGGAATTTTTGAAGTTGATTGTACTTATCATGTGTAAACCCAGTCTGGTGTGCAGATCCTGACCAGACATGGATAGAGTGGTTGAATTGGGGCGAGGAGGCTAAATGTACCTGAAATTAGGATGTATTCTTAGGTAAGCTCAGGGTAATTCCAATAAGGTATAAAAATTACCCACTAACATTGTAAAGACAGACTTTTTCAGGTACTTTCCCCACCAACTGCATTTGACTTAGTGAAGACAAAAGGCCAAAATGACTGTCTCTGAACTCGGCTTAGAGTGAGGACAGTTTGGTTAGGTCATGAAGGGAATGCGAATGAAACAGAGAGACTCCTCTGGTTCTTTCCTCCAGGACTGAACTTCCTCCCAGACATTGGAGGACCACACTCCCGGGGCGGCCCTGAAGAAACAAAGGGCCTAAAACCAGGGTTTTCTGCCATTGGCCCTGTTGGGATTCGAGGGCCAGATGTGTCTTTGCTGTGCAGGGCTGTCCTGTGCACTGCAGGGTGTGGAGCAGCATCCCTGGCCTCTGCCTACTAGATTCCAGTCGCAGTTTCTCCAGTCTTGACAACCAATAAGGTTTTTAAAACATGTCTTTAAACATTGCCAAATGTCCCCTGGTGGGGGCAATTTTTGCCCCAGGTTAAGAACGACTAGCCTAAAGCACGATTGTGGTGTAACGAAACAGTTGGAGTATTCCTTCAAAGCCCAGAATATTCGTTCAGCAGGTGTTTACTGAGTCCCTGCTCTCTTCCAGGCACTCTTTTCTGTGTCAGGGATACGGCTCTGAACAGAGTCCTGATCTCATGGGGCTTACGTTTCAGGGGACGTGTGCCACGCATTTCTGACTGGCTGGTTCCCTTTCCCTTTATAAAGACTAACAGCGAATGCTTCAAGCCAACTGAGGGCCAAGAAAAGAAAAACATGAGTTCGTATTTGAAGACTCTTTTTCAGTTTATGAACCTCAGAAACGGCTTTGATTTAAAAATGAAACTTGGCAAGTGATTAGTTCATATGTTTTAGTTTATAATATGTTTTAATCATTTTGGGTGTTTTCAAAACAAATGGTGAGATTGGGGGGGGGGTTCTCTTCTATTTTTGGCCCCTTTCCTCTGGAGAGTCCTTCTCGTGTTTAGTGTTGGCATTCTTAGTATATCTGAAGAACACCTTAAGTATTTGAAATGTGTACACGTAGATGAAAAGAGATGAGGAAGAGGAAGCATGGAATTCCATGATCCCTGCTCGGACAAATGCCCATTCCCCATCCCCAAAGTAGCGTTCAGGCGTTACTTCCTCAAGGCAGCCTTGCCACAGACCCTTCCTGACAAAGGCCCCTGGCCCAAGTGCTCTCCTCTACTCGTCACACGATATCCTTACCACAGTCGTAGTTAAGGAATGGGCTGCGAAATGAGTTACTCAGGTGTTTCCCTTTAGGACGTAAATGCAGTGGGGCTCGGCGCCATGCCTGCGCTGTCCACAGTTGTTCTGTCTTCGGCACAGGAGTGGCACATGGGAAGTGCTTAAGAAATACACGAAGAATCCCAGCTTTGGGGGGTGCCCTGCCCATGTACTTTTAACCTTTGCCATCCCCACTCTCAGACTTACTGTGTTGATCATTATTTTATAGATGCTGAAATAACATGTAAAATCTTAAAACCATGCTTAAATCAGAAAGTTCAGAGAACTGCTTAAAAGTTCATTCATCTTAAGGCTAGTTCAGGCTTATATAGAGATTGCAGGAATATAAGGAAACTAACAGGCCATTGTATTTAGGAGTATATATATTTTTTATGTATTGATTTTAGAGAGAGAGAGCAGAAGGGGGTTAGAGAGAGAGAGAAAGAGAGAGAGATCACTTTGTTGTTGCACTTATTTATGCTCTTTAGTTGATTTTTATGTGCCCTGACCAGGAATCCAACCTACAGCCTTATACCATTAATGTACTGGGACCATGCTCTAACCAAGTTAGCCACCGGGCCAGGGCCAGGAATATTTTTAAGTATTACCAATACCCAGAGCATTGTTCAAGAGATAGAATGTTTAGAGAACAAATATTTATGTCAGTGTGGGGCAAAGAATAGAATTACATAATTTATTTTTTGTGTTCTTTGTTGATCTCTGTTTCCCCCATTAGAATATAAGCTTCATGAAGATGGAGAACTTGTCCTATCAATAACTTTATCCTCTGTGTCTAAAATGGTATTTGACACATAGTAGGTATTGATTGTAAATATTTTTTGATGATTATAAATATTGATTGAATAAATGGTAGGCATTCGATCAATCCTATGTTGATTGATAGAGTGATTGATAGAGTGCACCAAAAATGCAGTAACATGATGTTCTTATTATACATTCCACAAGTATATTTTGAGTTTTTCCTACATGACACACCTCTTAATATCATACCTAGACCAGTACCTAGTACACTATAGGTACCCAGTAAGTATTTGATGAGTCAGCAGCGTTGGTTCTTTGCAAGGGCCCAAAGAAGACTCTGTTCCATGCCTCTCTCCTAACTTCTGGTGGTTTGCTGGACATCTTTGGTGTTCCTTGGCTTACAGAAACATCACCCTGTTCTCTGCCTTCATCTTCACATGGTGTTCTCCCTGTGGGCATGTCCGTGTCCAAATTTCCTCTTGTAAAGGATACCAGTCATACTGGATTAGGGGCCCACCCTACTTCAGGATTACTTCATCTGAACTTTATTTATCACATCTGCAATGACACTATTCCCAAATAAGGTCACATTCTGTGTTACTAGAGGCTAAAACTCCAACATATGAATTTGGGGAGAACACAATTCAACTCATGACACTAAAATAGTGGAGAGCTTCAGATAGTAATATTTTAAAGGTTAATTTCTATTTTGACAATATCAGCTTCTCAAAATAACATGATTTTATTATTCTATATAGAAATTGACTTGGTGATATTAACAGCATTTACTATATTATATGAAAACTTGTGTTTATAGAGAGGAAACATGAAGAAAGTCCAAGAGGTATGAATGTATGTAGCACGTTTTGTTACGTAAATGGTGTGTGCCCAGACAATGGGTAATGTTGGGAACACTGTTGAGATTCTGAAGGGATTTGTATGTGAACCAAAGCCATTTGGACTTGACTTTACAGTCATCAAAAAACTAGCATAGAAATCAAAATTTCTTGAACTATAGAAGAGTAGAAATAGGGTGAATTTGGTGTATGTAAATTGTTCATCAATGAATCTGACTTTTTAAAAAAGAAATAAAACAGTGAGGTTAAAGAGTGGACCTTGGGAATAGCAATTCAGAGGTTTTTGAGTAACCTTGGAAGTATAATTAGAAACAGCTAGAGAAACCAGATTTTACTGTGTTGAGGAATAAATCAGAGTTTAGGAAGCTGGAAGGTGGTACAAAGGAGGGAAAAATCAGGTCCACAGAATGCGGTCTTTTGTTTGTTAGTTATGGTTATTGTTTGTTTTAGATGAGGGCTGCTGAAGCATGTTGGCAGGCAGTAGGAAAATGGAAAACATCGAAGAAAGAAGGAGTAATTGATACAATAAGATCCTGGAGAAGGCCATTGGTGCCGGAGAGAAAAGTCTCTGAAATGTTCTGTGTGGGCTCTGACAGAGGTGGAGTGATGGGAATGCCATTTGTTTGCCTCCGTCTTCACTGTGGAAAAAAGGGAGGGCCAGGATAATAGTGAGAATGAAGGGTAAGGGACGCATTACAAGGAATTAGAGTGATAAGTGGAACCTGGGAAATGAAAAAGGAAACTGACAAGAAGCAAATGAATTGTAAAACAGTTCTGAAACCCCAGCTTGAGTGGGAAACCAGGATTCTGGAGGTAACCAGGCCATCCGGTTTTGTCGATGCTGTCCTGCATTTCTCAGTAGCCTTGGAGCTGGGGAGAACACACACAAACAGGTTCATCTGGGCTCAGGAACTGGCTAGGTACAGTTGAGAACCACAGAGGAGGGAACTCATGGAGCTGTGCATATGTTTATAGTGAACAACCATGAGGGTCTAGACTGGTAGAGAAGGAATTGGAGGTTAGTACTGTAGGAGAAAAGAGAAAAAAATGAAAATCAAAAACTCATGGTGAGTAAATAGAATACTTACTTTCTGGAGATAGATATGTTTCAGAAAGGAAGCCTGCTGCTGCCAAACGTATCTTTTGCCGTTGGTCCAAGAGAAACCACAGGAAATAGACTGAACACTGGAGAGCATAGACTGGCCTTAGGAACATAGCCCGGAGGTCAAGGTTTCATTCCCAACCTTGCCAACAACTTAAGGCTGCCATTATTACCACCATTATCCTACAAGGCTGGTCCTTACTTAGGAAAAGAGTGTCCTCAGTGTGTAAAAGTAGAACAAGTGGGAACCTCCCATGCGGCTATGATGATAATTACAAGAGGTAAATTTTATTTACTTTTCCCTCAGATTCCAAAGTGTACTGTTGTTTTTTCAAAGCATGCTCTTTCATTTCTCTTAGTTTATGATTTTTATGCTTTTCTGTTAGAGAGTCTCCAGAGCTGGCTCCCTTCTCCCTGCTTCCTCCTGCCTTTAGGCATCAAATGTTGTTATCTGTCTCAGCAACTTGCCCCCCCATGACCAAATAAAGTATTCCCATAAGCTTTGTATTGGATTTTTTTTTTCAATAAGACAGGCTAAAAGGTTACTGTTTAGTTAGGGAATACTTCTACATACGCTGCAGGTAACACCACATGGCTAATCTCTCATGTCCTGTGTATTCACATGAACACAGGTGTCTCTCTGTGCTCTCTGTGGTATTCCTCAGGGGCCCCCTGCCCTGTGGGCTCTGCCTCCGTGTGTCAGACGGACAAAGTAACCAACGTGCTACTCACTGGGAGGCACCGTGCTGTAGTTATCCTTGACGTGCTTGAGTGACTGTGGTGAACATAATACACACAGTTTAGTTGTGTCCCAAACCCCATGAGAATTCCTAAGCTCCTTCTCTTGATATTGTTTACACATAAGTTCAAAAAATAATTGGGTGGGCATTTCAATAGATGATTTTAAAAAGTCCCTTTTCCTTTCAAATATACGTCCTTATATAATTTCACCCTCCTCCACCTCCACCCCCGTTTCTTTTCCTACTCATGATTCTCTTATAGCTCTTACCAGCAATGCTAAAAACCAACTGGTCTGGAGATTAATATGACCAGACATACCATGAATTTTTTAAATCTCAAAAGTCCCAGATTCTAGTTCATGATCGATCATATATACATTGTATTCTCTTGTATATATAAATGTACAATATATTATCATGTCTTCTTTAAAATCCATTTTTTCAAAATTTTACTGACCCCTAAGTTGCTCCTAAATGCTTCTTTGTTATAAAGAGGCAGGACAAAGACCTGGAGGATGGAGGGGAGAAGAACCTGACGTGATAATGGAAAGAAGAAGGAAAACCAATGAGGGGGGGTGGGGAACTAGTGATTTCCCTTTTCTCCTCAGAGTGCTTCTACATTGGTTTTGATATTCCTCCCTCTAATGCCCCCAGATGACCTCTTCCTAGCCATTTGTTCAACAACAAAATATTTTTTTCACTGCCAGCAAATGTCTCTGACCTATCCAGTGGATCAAAATCTCCCGCCCAGCAGCTTAACATCCTCTCCAGCCTGCCAAGCAAACTCCTTACCCTCTGGCCCTGGGGACTCGGACCCAGTGCCATTAGTCTCACCCTGCCCAACTGCATGCTAGCATGGAGAGTGTTAATGGCTGATGTGAGTCTGAAAAGAACTTAAGCATCATTTGGTTTTACTTTATTAACATTCAAAATATAAACAGGTAAACAACATGTTGAATTCATTAATTCTTCCTCCACTATTTAGAAAGATGAAAACTGCATTTTTTAAAAAGGGATTGATTGGTGTCATGTATGTATTTATTCACTTCTGTTTATGCAAGATAATAAGAGTATTAACATGGAGGTAGAACAATGGTGTTTATAATTCCATCACCAGTGTTTATATAAGAGGGAAAAATCTGAAAAGGAACAGGGAGAGAACGTTTGCTGCTCTGTACATACATTAAATTCTTCCATTTTTGTTTAAAAGGATATGAGGAGGAATAAAATGTTTAACAACTTAAGGAGGGTTTATGCCATGTTCACTGACATTGACCTAAGAAAGCTAGGTTCAGAAAAGACAAAAATAGAGAGAGAGGTACCTCCTTATAAGGAGCGTAGGGACCAGGGACATGTACTCCGTTAATTCCTCTCTGAGACTGAGATGACCTTCATGAGGTGGTGATCTTGCGGGGTGCTAGACCGCCCTATCCCGAAGAGTAACGAGGGCCGTGTGTAGGAGAACGTTGATTCATGATTTGCCTGTAGCTCAAGATATGCTTTCTAGAGGCCAAGGCCCCATTAATTGTTTCAAAAATAAAAGTAAAAAGAAGCAGAAAATACTGTTTTCATATAAGATTGTAAGGACCTATTTCAAATGCTTACATAGTTCTGGAATGACCTTTATAATATTTTCTTGACTATTTGAGAAAAAAATTGTAGTTGGGAGTGGAGAAAGGGTTTCTTAGCTAAGTGAAAATTAGCTGAGTTGATAATGTAGGCCACAAAGGGTCAGGTCATTAATGAGGGCTTAATGGATGTCACGGGGCAATTGAAAAGAGTGAATGGAATAAGAAACTGTTATGGGCAGGTTGTTGTATTTATCATAACTTACCTAAGTGGGCTAACAACCTGTCAGTGATCATGGAGACAGGAACTCTCTGAAACATACATTAGAGCGGAAGATCCTTGAGAGCAAGAATGGAGTCTAATTAGCACAGTAATTAATAATAAAAATTTTAAAATCTGTTAAATTAATGAATAAATACATGCCTCCATCTGGGCAATGCTTTGCATATTCTCCCTTATCTAAACTAATTCTCAAGGAAAGTTCAGAAACATTGTTAAGCTCAGTTATAAATACAGTTATCTCTCCAGTGAGAGAGTTGAATTTTAACAAGGGCACAGGCACTAATTTTTATTGATTTATTCCTTTTAATCCCCATTTACATTCCAGTTTCTGCCCACCCTCTTAGGTTACCATATTTCTATTGCCAGTTGGAATAATTTTGTATGAAAGCAATGGGAAATAAGGTCAGAGAGGTAGTGAGGTGTTGGGCCTCATCGACCGTGGTGAACTTGGAATCCCAAGCATCAGGGAGCCTGAAAAAGCCTGGTGGACAGGGAAGCATCTTTGAAATCATAACAACCCTATTCTAGGATTGTCAGATAAGGCAGCTCCAGCAAAGGGCTAGAGGCACAGGTATACGTGGCTGGAATTAGGCTGTGTGTCAAATGTAAAACTTCTGACCACTATAAATAAAATCAAACTGTGCCTCATTGTACCCTGTCTTTTGCCTATTGGGCCATTTTTACCCACCTTACACTCCCAATTGGCAGCCATGCCTTTGAGAAGCTTAAATCACTCTTCAGAGGAAAGGGAGATTGAAAGTTCACACAAGACTTGCACATTCTGTGGCCATGTCCTTACCAAAATGAGCCCAGTGGTTCAGTTGGTTGGAGCATCTCCAAAATGTTGCACATTCCATCCCTGGTGGGGTACATACCTATGTTGTGGGTTCGATGCCCCATCAGGGCACACGTGGGAGGCAACTGATCGATGTTTTTCTGTCACTCTCATTTGCTCACTCTCTTCTTTCTCTAAAAGTCAATAAACATATCCTCGGAAGAGGACTTTAAAAACATTTTTTTAAATAAAACAAAATGGGCAAATTTGCCGCACGTACTTTTGAGAATGTGAGAGATCTGACAGTTGACCTAAATGGAACATTCCGGAGAGGTCATTTTCCTGTCCATTTATGTATAACTCTTTAAAACTCTGAAGCCACATACAAGTGTAACTGAGGGAACTAGCCCAGAATTTTTCTTCTCATGTACCAGCGATGACAGACTTAAAATCTCATGGCTCTTTCAGTAGCTCCTAGAAGAACAAGAAATTGTCTGGCTCCATTTGTCTGGCCAGGATGTACTTCTGTGATCTATCCATGGAGGTTTTTAGCAGAATCTCACATTTAGTGTCTAAATTAATGATATTCCTTTCTTTTGCCATGACAAAAACCACTCTACACAATATACATTATGTTAAAGATTTTTTATTTTAGCATGTGGACATATTCTGTTAAAGCTTTTTTGGTTTCATCATGTTGACAAGCTGATTCCATTAAATCACCCTCCATCATCATGTTCACTTTTTTTTTTCCTTTTTGAAAAGTTAGAAAACAGCGATCATCTTAGAGTCTTCAAGGCACTCTCTTTGGCCAAAAAGAAAAAAAGAAAACTGGAAAATTTCCATGCGCCTATTCCTCTCCTTGAAATGGAAAAAAGATGAGTTATGTTATTCTTCTCATTGGAACCTTCTCTTGAAACTCTCAAAGATAGGGAAGGAGGCTGTACGTCTTTTTAATTTTTTCCAGTAAAATAGGATTTTTTAAAAAATTTTTGGATAAAGATCAAACTTCTCTACCTCAGTGTTTATTATGCTTTACTTGTTGTTTAAAATAGAATCATCAACAAGTTAAGTGAATAACATGAAAGGGTTTAATTCAGATATTTTTGAGCATTTCCACACCCTCTGATAAAATGATATTTGGTCATTTAGGGACACAATGCTGGTTTGAATTAGAACAGCTACATCCCAGCTCTCCCACCACCATGATTTCCTGACTGAGAAGAAAAAAAAAATCATCTGATCATGCACTGCTGGGTCATTTAAAGCGTTTAGTGGATGTGTGAAATGAGAAAAAAATGCTCGGTATGGGGTTAATTAGCTTTGTGGTATTGTGGGTGGGTCACTTCCTCAGGACCAAATCATGCAGGAGAAACCATGCATGTGCAGACTTAGAAAATGAAAAGAAAGCTATGAACCCTCAGACTCTAGGGCGCAAATGGACTGCCTTTGGAGACAAGAAAGTGAGTACTTCGGGCTTCACCGGTCAGAGTCCAGCGGACTTCCCTCGAAGTGTCTGGTGCAGGCCGCTGTCAGCCGCTGTCGGACACTGAAAGTGAACCTGAGGTTTCAGAAAGCTCTGGCAAATCAGGCAGTTTCTGAAATTTACCTCTGGGGACTCTTTTAAAATCATATCTTGGTCAGTTTCTTTTGATGTGCCTTATTTTTTAGGTTTCATCTTGAAGACAAAATAATTTCTTTCCGAAAGTAAGAGGGAATCCTTCCCATTTTCATAATTGTATTCTGAGACTGCCTCAGGTTCCCTGCCTGCTGAGATCAGCTGGCCCTGGTTTGCCCTGAAGGATTCCCGCTAGGTTGTTTACAAGCTAATCCTTTCATGAAGTGGGAGGTGAAAGAGCAGACAGAAAACATCCTCAATTCCTAGAGCATTGATAGGTGAATGCGAGAATTCAGGTATTTATACAGAAATTTCACAGGCGGGGTTTTCTAGGGCAGAAAAAAGTCTCCTTGGGAAGATGCTAACGAAGAGCTAGGAAGCAATGGAGATGAACCATGAGGAAATCACTAATGAAGAATATGTTAGTAAAGTGTCAATGTATTTATGTTTCTGCCTGACTTACTCTGACATCAGTAGGAATAACACTTCATAGTGTATATGGATAGAAAGTCCCTAAATGTCGACAGTTTTGAAAGAAAAAATATATATGTTGTATGCATGTATATGCCTATCTTTATTTGCAGTTAAACTATAAGTAACATTGGCTTCTTGAGATGAGGAAGCAGGTGACCTCCTTCACAGTAAAACTGTAAGAGCCCAGAGCAGACCCCAACACCGTCACACACGCACAGATCACCACATACCGCCGTCAGAGCTCATCGCCTGTGGGAAAACCTGAATTTGGATCGTAGAGGAGAGATAGTTACGAAAATGCAAATTCCCCTGAGAGGAAGTATCAAGCAATTAATAAATTTTCAGATAACTGAGAGCAGGCTGGGGTTGGGAGGACAGAGAGCTGAGAGTGGCCTGGGTGTGGAAATAAGAAGGGATGGAGAGAGGGAGGCCGAGAGTAAGTTTTATGAATTCTGACAACCTACATTATCAGTTTATTGTACCATAGCTTTTCAAAATTCAAGTTGCTGGTTAGTTTGACACCTTTGCTGTTCAGTTCATTCCTGACATTTGAAACAGCAAAGCAGTGGTTACATGCACCAACCATTGCCTTAGTTAGGTTGTCAGTTGGGATAATGTTGCCTTCATTTTCTGTGGTGATACTAAACAAAATGTTGCTTTTGAAAGGTCTTAGACCTCTATCCTCCCAACTCCTGATCACCGTAATAACCAATCCAAGCAGTCATTACTGAAGACTAGAACAATGTTCTTCTCATCTATGAAGAAATTGGCAGTTTATCTCTTTTACTAATGTTCTAATGAAATTAACGGGTTGCAAAATAAAACTACATTTCCCTCAATTTCTTCTTTTAACTGGATCTTTACAAGTTACACTGGGACTGATTTTTTTTTTCCTAACAAAGGTTAAATAACACTTAAAGGCTTTAACAGCCAAAGTCCATCTTTAGAAATACCTCTCTTCTATAATGTGCTGCCAATTTCTTATGTGTGTGTATTTGACCTTCCTGATGCCTCAGCTATGGGCTGCCTGTTGATTGGTACATGTTAGTGCTTTGCTTATAAGAGTTGGGCAATAGTTCAGTGATCCAGTCCAAATCTGGGCCACAGATAGAATGGACTCATCTTCTATTTAAGATATGTGGCAAACTGCTTTAAATGAATTTGGTTCAGACAAGGTCATTGGAACCGTTCATCTAACCCTGTGCGCTGTATGTAATGGACACTTCTGCTGAGCTCCAAAGCTGCAAGGTAAAGACAAGAATCTAGCCAGTAACTTGCCACTCCTGTTCAAGCTTTTCCTGGTCTGTCACTAAGTTTACGTTCCTAATCACACGGAACCCACTGTGGTCACTTAAAAGGACTCATTCCCTGATTCTACTGATGTCTTCGAAGATAGTCCTGGGAATAATAATAGTGAGTTTTTATATTCTTTTCTGGTCTTTTTTCTGTTTTTTTTTAATTGGAGATTGAGTTATATGCATATTTATACCAAGTTTATGAACTATTCAGTTAAATGTCTCAGACATGAAAGAATTAATTGTTAGAATGTTTTACTTTAGCTAATTATTATGTTAAAAACTATGGTAGATTCAAAGCATTTTTCCTCGATTCTCTTTGTGTCATATACACTTGGCAAATTGAACTATAATTCCCAAATTGGAACATAAGCCCTTTTTTATACTATTTTGAATTTAGTAACTTACAGACTCTCTGTATTGCCTAATACTTTTCAAACTGTAAATATATTTTATTCAACTGCGTTGTGATTCTGTACAGCTTTTAGAGTCAACATGTTATGGGATTTTGTAATCATACAAAGTTAAACAAGATGAAAGAAATTACTGAATTCATCCTCCTGAGTGGAGGCAAAACTGCATTTATTCTGACCAAAATAGATGAGGATCTTTCCTATGTTTAAATGGATGTAAAGATAGAAATTCCTTAACTGCTGTTAGCAATCTGTTTGTTTATTTAACACTTGTACATTTAGGTTATTTATCTTTAAGTCTTATTGTAATTTTTCACTATGGACAATTCAATATCATTTTGCTCTAGGACAAAAATACCAGTCATTAGATTCTTTATAACAACTCTTCTTGTAGTCAGAAAACTGTGAAGATACACCTCAGCTCTGTCTTTCCTAAGTGAAATTATCCCAGTTTTTAAACATTTACTTTTGTTTGTATAATTCTTGCTGTACAAAAGTGGCAGAGGGGACTATTTTAAAAAGTCTTGTCATATGCGATCCCTCTAAGAAAGGCACTGCATATTTTAATTCTACTGCACCGATGTGGAAATAGCCGCAGCTTTTTCATTATATGCTGATGGACAGAGCATTTGTGTTCATTTAACCTTGAGGTTGAAACTTGTTCCCAAAAAAGTAACTGACTCATAGCATTGGCTAGACCCAAGAATAAAGAGCATCAGTTTTCTTAATCTTAAAGCTCATCTTGCCCCCACTCCTAAAACTCACTAAAATTAACTTTTCCTTGACCTCTCTCTGGTGCTATTTATTTACTGATACAGCAAGTTTTTTCTATCATCTTTGTCTCCTAAAATAGATGGACAGCGTTTATTCAACAAACGAAGTGTCATGCCGTGTTTAGGACACTGCTCTAGGCTCGGGAGACGTGAGTGTGAGCTGTGAGCAAAGGCTCGGGGTCAGAGATGCCCTCGGCCTGTTCACAGAGAGCAAAGGCCCCGTCACAGAATGTAAGGAGACAGTGGTGAGAAAACGAAACAAAAAAGTCAAGAGAGGTGGACTGAGGCCAGATTGTGAAAGATCTTGGATGCTCTTAAGCAAATAGTTGGTGATGACAAGGACAAAAGGAACATTTTTCAGTCTATATTATGGAAAGATCTTTCCAAGCCTTCAAAACACACGCTGTGCCCACAGGCCCTCTTGGTTTAGTATCTAACAGAACATCAGGTATAAGTGCCTGCTTAATTCATATCTTTTAAATAAATTTTGTGTCATGATGTTTCTCTTTGTATTTATAAAGGGGGGGAAAAGCATTTGAGTGAACCATTCGAGTAAAAAGAGCCTTCTGTTCACACTGTCCTGGATCTTGCTTTCTCTGGCCGGGCCTGTATTTATTCCAAATCCCTTTGTCCTACTAACATGTCACTTTCTGTGTTTACACACCAAGGAGTCTCGGATGAGTTTGCCCAAAATAGGCACCACCTTTTTTGTACCAAATGGCATTAATGGTAGGTTGTGAGCACCACTGTGAACAAGTGTTTCTAATTGATTGGCCCACATGATAGCAATGCCAGACCTTTAAAGGATGTCAATGTACTGTAGAAAAGGTCCTGGTATTCCAATCCATTTGGAATCCATAAAGCTACAGCTTCAGGTGTTTGCAGTATGGAAGGAAAAGTTGTTTGGGATCAGAATGCCATCATGCCATAGAGTTTGGTCTACTTTAGGAGCTATAAGAAATCATCCTAAATGTAATAAAGAGATTTTGTCACTGCCACCCCTCCCAACACTTCTGCTTTTACTTCACTGTAATCTATCAGGCCCAACACCTGTCAGAAGCGGGAAGACTCAGGGGGGTTGTATGGGGTGTGGTTTCGTGGCAAGTTGTGTCTCAGCAGCATCTCAGGCTAGGGAGCAGTCCCAAACTGAATTATTGAATTCTACTTCTTGAATAGCCTCTTTTTATTGATCATTATTTCATCATTTAAGTTTTTGAAGGAAGACATCCTTCAGAGTTATCATAGCTTATTAAGAAAAAGGTAAGACATCGACGTTGATTTCCTTATTGTTCTTCTCAAGGTGGATTCAAAAAATGGAGGATGGTCTTAAAAAGCAGACCCAAAGATTTGAAAAACTATTTGTAGCATTTACAGTCTTCCTAAGACTGACCAGAAGGAATGCAAATACTTCAAGAAACTTGCCTATAGAGACCCCAGAGCGCCTCGTGGGCAATTGCACACGCTCTGTATGCACATCTGAATAACCCTTCGTCTGACTTTAACTTATAAACTTTTGCAAGATAGAAAATAGAGAATTAAAAGCCTCCAAATCCTGGCTGCATGAAATGTCATTAAATCTAGCATAAAATTTCTTGAATCTGTCAGATAAAGGAAATCATGTATCCAGAGTGAAGATGGAATATCAATTGACAGGAACCTATGAAGCTGGCACTTATTCTGAGAGACATACGAATCTAAAAATCCAATAGTACTTCATCCTTTGAAAACACTGGGAGCCAGAAAGGTATTAGGAAAGTCAATAAGGTAAAAATCTTCATCCTACTATTTGGAATGACTCCCACATAAGAATTAATTAACACAATGCTTCTAGAACATTAAAAGGATATTAAAATGTTATCTCTACCCACAGAAAACAAAGCTATAAACCCACCTAACTTGTAGAGAGAGTAGTTGAAGAGAGAAGATTGGAAAGATTAAAGGCATGTCTAAGAGGCCATCTCTGCCCTGTTGTCACTCATTTACGCTCTTCAGATGGAAGGATAAGTGTTGAACTTCTGAATTCCTCAGTTCTGTCATCAATGCAGTGACACATTCTAATTTTCTGATTCATTTGTGATGAATAAGCTCTCCCTTTTCTATTCACAGTGCTAAAAGTAACCAATTTCTTTGGGTATTATGATTACTTATTTTCTACTTTTTTGAAATTTCTCTTTTATTGTATTTTTTCCATTACCATTTATCCCCCTTGTATCCTCTTCCATCTCCACTCACCCCTTCCCCCACAATCACCAGACTGTTGTCCATGTCCATGAGTCTTTTTTGCTCCATCCCTCCACTCCCTAAGCTCTCCCACCCCATGGCCGTCATCCTGCTCTGTATGAGTCTGTCTCTATTTTGCTTGTGAGCTCAGTTTCTTCATTAGATTCCATATATGAGTGAGATCATATGGTATTTATCTTTCTCTGACTGGCTTATTTCACTTAGCATAATATTATTTTCTCTTAGCAAAGTTTGTCTCACTCTTTCTCAGCCAGTGTGAAGTCTGTGTGCAGAAAAGCCCTTGGACAGTACCAGTACTTAGGCTTGGAGTTAGTCAAAAGGAATGAGAAACTGACGACCCGGATTCTGTTTTTAACCCAGCCAGATACCTCAGCTGGCAAGTGGCTCAGCTTCCGCACCATAAAATGGGTATAATAATAGCTTTCCCTTACCACTGTGAAATATTTAGAATGCAAATCAAGCCAAACCTGTCTCCTTCCAAAGGAGAAGCTTAAACTAGCCTGCAAAATCCTGAATGAGCCCAGATTTCAAGAGGAAACATAAAGTGGGAACCACCTAGAGGTAGTGTAATTTAGTGGTTAAAAATATGTAGACTTTGGAATGGTGCAGCCTTATTCAGATCCCAGAAGCTGTGTGATTTGGGGTAAGTTTCCCAATTTCTCAAATCTCCCTTTTTTCTCTAGCGAATTGGAAGTATTGGTATTTACTCATGTAGTCAGGATTAAACGATGGACAGTTAATGCTGCTTTTCAAATTCTGCTGCTGCGGAGGTGATCTTCGCGGTAGAGCGGGTGCCCTGGCACTCGGGGTGCTGGAGACACTGCCGGAAGCAGTCTGCCACACATGAGACTTGTCAGTGAGCTCTCGGGTTTCACCCTAAAAATACATACAGATTTTGCATTCTGCTCCTCAATATAGTCTTGTTTGTTTCACTAAACTGGAAGTTCCACGAGGCCAAGAACAGTATCTGTTTTATTTCTTCTGTAACATTCAGTAAACACTTGCTGGAGAAACAAATACATGTGCAAATGAGAGTTTAAATTACTCACCACAAGGACGACTGCCCCACCAAAGAGACAACCGTGTCTTTATTATTTATTTTGTGTCTTTGTGTACTCATTATACTGCTCCACCTCCCTGGGCATACCCATAATCAAATTTGAGAAGCATTTATTTAGCAGGATGCCGGAAGCCACAGAAGGTACTCAGTTACTAGTAACTGATTTCTCTGCTCTCTGCTTCTCTACCTCATTGCTCCTAAGGCTCTATGGACTTTTTTTTTTTTTTTTAAGAAATTATAAAGAACTAGGAAAGTCAGAGTCAGAGGCCTTTAAAGGAGCCTCTGTATCTCTAGCCACATACTTACCCAGGTATTTTTCTATACATTTTGTTTACTCCTGGCTTCAGCTAATCACAACTTGTTGAAACTTCCTAGAGGTGACAAGCAGCAGGATTGAAAGAGCTCTTTCTCCTCCTCCCCTTGGGCCAAGAGTTACTAACCAGGAACTCATGCATGGCCTTTATGGAGTCTAGGAGCTCCTTGAAACTTGGTGTTTTGGGGGAATTTCTGGAGGGAAGGATTCTCGTAGGGATCTGCATTACTATAGCCCTAAAACACTATGTAAGTTGAAATCAGAACTGACTACTACTTGAGTTACAAATAATAATATCTTTAGTTCCTTGGAGATAGATAATGTGTAATAATTTCTACTTGGAAATCACAAAACTAAGATTAGACTTCCAGAAGTCACCCCTACTTCCCTTCTCTACTCGTGTCTCCTTCACCATGTTTTAAGCTCCTGACCATTTGGGCTTTGCAGTTATATATCCCTTGCTAAATATTTGTGCTTTGAACCTAGCATGCTTAATGCAAATGTTTTTACTCTTTTGCAAAACTATTATAGATAATTCTTGAAATTTCGAATGAAAACAAGTTATAGACATATAAGGTGAATATCACTTAGGCAGAAAGGATGCAATAAAATAACATGTGAACTGAATAAAAATAAACATGTATAGATTAGTACATATTTGCAAAGTTGCCTAGCAGTTTGTAATTCAATCAAGAAGTTGGGGCCTTTGGGCATTTATGAACATTTATGAATTGTATAAGAACTCTGAAATTAAATATTTGGTCTTAATATTAAATTTGGGATAGGTATTATTGTTTTTCATTAATATATAAAGACAACAATTACACCCAATAAAATCTTCAGTTTAACTTGGCTTTAATTTGTCTTAGACCATGATATACACACTGAGATTTTTCTCTCCATCTTGGATTCCTGCTATTGACAGCCTGTGCATCATTGACATCCAGAAAAATAGGTTTTTTTTTATTCCAGGTCTTGGATGTATTAGTTAATCTGAGTACAATATACTATTGATCTCTTCTGATTGCATCAAAAATTTAATTTTGAATGATTAACTTTTATGGAAAAAATGCTTCTTGAAATTTAAAAAAGGCATGCTATGTGCTTACATATAAGAACATAAATACAAAGTATAATTTAAAAAATAGAATGGAGGTGTAGGTAGATAGACTTTGCTTCCTCGCACAACCAAAAGAAGGACAACAACAAATTTAAACACAAAAAAATAACCAGAACTGCCAGAAAATCAAACTCTGTGGAAGTCTGACAACCAAGGAGTAAAAAAAAGAAACATTCATTCAGACTGGTAGGAGGGGTGGAGTCAGGCAGCTGGAGGGAAGAGACACGTGGCAAGGTGGCTGGAGGACTAGGCAGGCGAGGCAGCAGCTGGCATACCAGGGCAGTCAAGGTGGTGGCTGGCTGACAGGATGCTCCCACATTTGCATGCAGATAAACCAGGAGGAACAACTGGGGAGCAAGACAGGCCAAGCAACCGAGGGTTCCAGCGCAGGGAAATAAAGCCTCAAAACCTCTGACTGTAAAAACCTGTGAGGGTTGCAGTGGTGAGAGAAACCCCCACCCTCACAGAAGAGTTGGTTGGAGAGACCCTCGGAGTCCTAGAATGTACACAAACCCACCCACCCAGGAATCAGCACCAGAAGGACCCAGTTTGCTTGTGGGTAGCAGGGCAAGTGACTGAAAGCCAGCCAAGACCCAAGCAAGCAGACACTGTTCCTCTCTGACCCCTTCCTCACATACAGTGCCACAACGCAGTGACATGGGTTGTCCTGCCCTGGTGAATACCTAAGGCTCCACCCCTTACGATCTAACAGATGCAAGGAAACAAAGAAATATGGCCCAAATGAAAGAACAGGTTAAAGCTCCAAAAATAGAACTGAGCAACGAAGAGATAGACAACCTATTCAATGCAGAGTTCAAAACACTGGTAATCGGAATGCTAATAGAAATGGCTGAGCATAGTCACAAAATGGAGGGGAAAAGTGAAGGCTATGAAAAGTGAAATAAAGGAAAATGTATAGGGAACTGACAGTGAAGAGAAGGAACTCAAATCAATGGTTTGGACCTGAAGAAAGAAATAAACATTCAACCAGCACAGAATGAAGAAACAAGAATTCAAAAGAATGAGGAGAGGCTCAGGAACCTATGGGACAACTTTAAGCATTCCAGCATCCAAATCATAGGGGTGTCAGAAGGAGAAGAGGAAGAGCAAGAAATTGAAAACTTATTTGAAAATATAATGACAGAGAACTTCCCTAGTCTGGTAAAGGAAATAGACTTCCAGGAAGTCCAGGAAGCTCAGAGAGTCCAAAAAGAGTTGGACCCAAGGAAGCACACACCAAGGCACATCATAATTACATTACCCAAGATTAAAGAGAAGGAGGGAATCTTAAAAGCAGCAAGAGAAAATGAGACAGTTCCCTACAAAGGAGTTCCCATAAGACTGTCAGCTGATTTCTCAAAAGAAACTTTATAGGCAAGAAGGGGTTGGAAAGAAATATTCAAAATCATGAAAGGCAAGAACCTACATCTAAAATTACTCTATCCAGCAAAGCTATCATTTAGAACGGAAGTGCAGATAAAGTGCTTCCTAGGTAAGGTCAAGTTAAAGGAGTTCATCATTACCAAGACTTTATTATATAAAATGTTAAAGGGACTTATCTAAAAGAAAGAAGAAAATCAGAGCTATGAACATTAAAATGGCAATAAACTCACAACTATCAACAACTAAACCTAAAAGACAAAAACAAAAACTAAGCAAACAACTAGAACAGAAACAGAATCACAGAAATGGAGATCACATGGAGGGTTATCAGTAGGGGGCGGGGGGAGGAAGAATGGGGGAAAGGTACAGAGAATAAGCATAAATGGTAGGTATAAAATAGTCAGGGGAAGGTTAAGAATAGTATAGGAAATGGAGAAGCAAAAAAATGTTTATGCATGACCCATGGATATGAACTAAGGGGGGGAAGCTGGTGGGAGGAGGCATGTAGGGTGGAAGGGAATAAAGGGAATAAAAAAATGGGACAACTGTGATAGCATAATCAATAAAATATACTTTAAAAAATAAAAATAACAATGTTTTTGAGACTTATTGAGTGTATAGTGTGCAACACAAAAATGATAAGTGAGCATATTTCATAGATAACCAGTAATCATGTTTTTCTCCTTCCCCTCAAAGATTAGGATAGAAAGCAAACTGAAAAGAAGTTGTGGAAAAGGGAGGGAAAAAGGAAGGAAGGAAGGGAGGAAAGAAGGAAGGAGAAGGGAAGGGAAGGAGGGAGAGAGGGGGATAAAAATATATATTTTAAATGTATTTATTTTTAGAGAGGAAAGGAGAGAGAGAGACAGAGAGAAACATCGATTTGTCGTTCCCTTTATTTATGCATTCATTGGTTGATTCTTGTATGTGCCCTGACCAGGGATGGAACATGTTGGGACAGTGATCTAATCAACTGAGCTAGCCAGCCAAGTTCAGGGAAAACGTTTTAAAAGATGCACCAGTACAATTGTCTAGGATCCTGGCTTGCCGAAGAGACTACAATGTAGCAAAACTTAGAGCTTTAAAGTCCTTAGATCATATATTATATACATTTCAGGTTTGTATGTACTCTCAATGAATCATAAATAATCTAATTATCTTACTTAAAATGGTCATTAAGCTCATCAATTTTGTGAAAGAATTTAAAAGCATCGGAAACCCCCAGTCTCTCTCATGTTAGCATACATTATGATCAGGTTTTCATCTGGACCCTTCTCCTGGGTGGGGAGTAACGCCAGCCTGCCCGCCTACATGTGAATGGACCAGGTCTCACCTCAGAGATGAAGGAATAGCTTGTTCTTTGAAAGAACATCTATGATCGTACATTTGTCCAGAAAATTTGCTGAGAAGTAAAGTCTTTAATTGCCAGTTTTCTGCTTTAGCTTTATTCTATGCTGAGTTATTTAATCAGATCCTTCTTGATCTCTTTTAATATGGTTTGTTTTGCATATGTCTGGAGGCCTTATGTGAAGTGGTTATAATCATGGTGTCAGAAAGACAAGAATTCAATCAGTGTTGAGTCCTTGATATATTTTGAATGGGAGGGAGTGGGGATACCTGCTTTGTTTTCTCAGCTTCCTTGGTTTGTTTATTAATTTGTTGTGGAGCTTATGTTACTTCAGTTTTATTCATCTGTAAGAGAAGGTATCAAAACAATGGTGAGCAGGCCAATCCCATAATAACCTATTTGGCTTGTAAGTTGAAGATTACCAAGGAAAATTACTAAATTTCAAACACGGAATGAGAAACCGTTAAGCTCACCTCCCCCAAACCTGAAGTTGTCATCGTTAGAGACGTGTTTTGGGGGACAAATGCTTTACCTAATATCGTTTTGTCAGAGGGGACACTGCTAGGCTGGTAGGACAGGAGGAGGAGGCACTATGAAGTGCTCAGCCAGCACCAGCCTGTCCTGACCTGAGCGTTGACAACACATGGAGGCAGTGAATTTGTCCAGAGGATCTTCTGGGCACTGAATATGTGTATCCTTAAAAGAACCAAAGTTTATCAGAGGTTGACTCATCCTTGTCAAAATTGTCTAAAATTTCTCATGTACTACACAGTAAAGCTTTTACCTATTCTTTTTTCTTTCTTTTTTAAGGTTTTATTTATTTATTTTTAGAGAGAGGGGAAGGGAAGGAGAAAGAAAGGGAGGGAAACATCGATGTGAGAGAGAAACATCAATCACTTGCCTTTTATACAAGCCCCAACAAGGAACCAAACCCACAACCCAGGCATGTGCCCTTGCCAGGAATCGAACCAGAGATCTTTTGCTTTGCAGGGTGATGCCCAACCGACTCAGCCACACCAGTCAGGGCGCTTTTACCTATTCCAGCCAATGCTGCCCAATAGTCATTTATGTGTGCAACAACAGAAATGTTGAGTGCTTGAAATGTCACTAGTGTGACAGAGGAACCTAAACATTTAATTTTTCACTAAATGTTAATTAATTTAAATTAAATAGACAAATGTGGCTAGTGGCTACTGTAGTGTAGTATACAGCATAGCTCTATAAAATATATAATTCAGATCAGAAAGAACTTTACAAGGAAAAAGGTTGGCACTTCCTGCATTGGGAAGTACTGTGCTGGTCACGCAGCAGGAGGTCACACCTTTGGAAAATGTTATGAGATTGGATCTCCTTTTTCTTTGGGCTTCGGGTGACAAAACGGGCTTCCACAACTCATCCTTTAGGGACAACCAGTCCCATCTCTACAGTACTTAGACTTAGTACAGCACTTAGTACTTCTCCCCACAGTACCATTGGGTTCATGTTTAATTCCTGTTTTTCCTTTGCTTTCCAGTTCCTTGACCATCAGTCTGAGGCCTGCCCCTTCTCTTTATGTAAGTAACATTGGTTTCTTTACTTTTCAAAGAAGCGTCAGATGTGGGAAATGTGGGTCCTTGTTGGCAAGTTGTCCAGCTGACTTTGTTCCGGTTCCCAGCACTTCTTCAGCACGCATTAGCTCCGTTCGGGTGCGGAGTCAGTGCTGGTGGTGGCAGCGGCGGTAGTTGCCATCCGTGAGGGGCTGCAAAGACCAGCGGGCCCAGCAACTGGACTCTTATAAAGACTGCCTTTTACCCAGCCGCAGCTGCCGTTTGCAAAAGTCACTGCTCTTCTAAACTGTAGTGTACATTCTTCAGCCAGATATCCGCAACAGTTGGGCTTTTGCTGCACTGTCAATAAATGGGCAATTATTTATTCTTCAGTGATACACCCAACCCTAGGTTCAATGGTTTTTAATTTCAACTTTGTCATTTACTGACAAAATTTCTAATATCCTTTTACTGAGAAGTACCAGACTTCAGCCATTCAGGTTAAAATTGTGTGTGAAACTGTAAAGTCCAGCGGGGAAAAAAGGAAAAAAAGAAATCCAGCGTTACGTGTACCAGAAGGTTTATAAAAGGTACCATTCTTTTTTTAGAAAAGATACAAATCATTTGGAGAGAAAAAAATCTTGATTTCAGATGAAAAGAGAGGATATTTATTATTTAAAGCCCAAACTAGGCTTCACTTAATGTGTTTGGATAAATTTTACCTTAAGCTGCATGAAAGAGGTTCTGAGCAGTGAACCTAAATAATCAAAGTCATTGCACTAGACACCACCCGAGAGATGCTACAGGTAGTGGCAGTCACCTTATATGATAAATAATCATTTATTTATTTAAATAAATTATTCCTTCCAGCTACCATCTCCCTCTCTGGTGAGCACAACTGGTTCCCATTCACAACATCCTATCTTCACCGGCTCCTCACTCCCAGGATTTCTTGGAATCATTTGCACAGAAAGGGGATTCCCGTGGCTCTTTTGCTTCTGTGGGGCTTCCACTAATATTCTTAGAAGCTAGGTAAATATATTTAGGAGGAACAGAATCCTCCAAAGGCTGCCCAGGCGAAAGTCTGAAGTGACAGTTATTTGACAGTAAAGGGAGATTGATTAAACTCCCCAAAGGCTGGTGCTGTGCATAATGCATTTATACAGCAGGGGTGGAGCCTCCCTGCCCCTGACGAGCCTTGTCACTCCTCATCTCAGTGCTGATAGAGTGGGTCTGCCAGTGCTTTGAAGGGTGTCCATGTGCATGCTCATGGTCACCACTTTTATGTCTCTGCGTCCCTACCTCAGTTACCTAGGACTGCATGTTTCTAGTCCTCTGACTGGCAAATCATTTTTGTTACAGTTCTCTGTGTAAAAACAGTTCACATAATAGCTCTGTGTTAGACAAGGCATTAATCCTCACATCACCGGGGATGAGTCAGCACAGTGCACTCCTGCCCGCACGGCTCAGCTATTATGACGTCAGCACTGGGGGGGGCGAGCCTCAGACACAGCAGTACAGGGGACTGGAGACCTGTGTCACAATTAGAGATCAAGATGGAGACCTTTGAGATAAAAAATGTAACTGACAGGATGACTCTGGCTCATAGGAAAATGTGAAACTGATTTTTTGCTATATCAGCCATCAGCCGAGCAGCTTGTGTAGGGGACCGAGCAGCTTGTGCAGAGAAGGCTGGGAGAATGACCTGTGGTGGACTGATAGTCCATTACTGTACCCACTGACCTTGTCCGAGCCTGAGCTAAGCTTCACTCGCTGGGATTGTTCTAAATCCTGAGGCTTGCCTTTATATCAAGGGTGGCCGGGCCTATGACAGTCTTGCTGTCCTCAAGTGCCCCACAGACACAGCTGATGGCTGCAGAGGTGGTGCTCCAGATGCCCGTTAAAGGGAAGGGAAAGTTCCTTGGGAACAGATCAGAACATTATCTCCCCAGTGCTTCTAGCTCCGGTCTCCTCCATGGCCTCCTCCAGACACAGGCACGATTCTGCCTGTTTGACCTTCTCTCCTTGGCACTGCATTTAGTCCAAAGTCCCAATCTGTATTTGTCACAGACTTCAATAGGAACTGAATAGCTTCCAGATGTTCCCCCAAGAGTCTTCCGTCTCACCATTGTTTAGCAGAAATGAAGAGGAGCCCTTCGCAACCTGCCATGCTGCCTTGAAGCAGGTATCACAGTCTCACCCTAAGTGGGACCTCGGTGCAGTGCAGACCCTGGTCCATTCTCAGGACAGTGCCTTTCAGTATTGAAAACTAAGTGTTGAAAAGGCTGAACATTCACTGCTTCAGTGACATTCTCTGTTATCAAGACATTCCCCCGTCACACCCTCTACCCCTGAGTCTTACTCTCATCCTGTGAGTCATCAGAAAGTACCTTACTTCTGGGATCTGCTGCCCTCATTAGATTTCTGAGAGGCTCCTACTGTGCATATGGAAGCTAATACTACTGCTTGGTTTAGTTTTGATTAATTATCATGCACAGCTCTTTATTCAGCTTTCAGTCAACAAACATTTATGGAAAGCTAGTCACTCTGCTTGGTCCCTGGAACTCCAAGATAAATAAGAAGTGCTGCCTGTTGTTAAGAATCTCACAGCCTGCTAGGGGAGCTAAATTGTAAACACAGGCTACACCATGTGGTAGGAGCTGGAATGGAAGTACATACCAGATGTAGCGAGGGTTATGAGAAACGAGTGCCTACCTACATGTGAAGAGGTACCCAAGCTAGGCCTTAAAGTCTAAAGAATGAACTGCAGCTTACCAGATGGGTGTAGAGGAAGGGAACGCAAAAGGGGATCGGCATCAGGAAAAGCAAAGTCAAAGCATTTGCAAAGTCAGGAGGCGTCCAGCAGCAGCCAGATCCAGAGGACAGTAGGAGGACAGTGGTCAGTGCGGCCGGCACACGGTGGGCGGAAGAGGAGCCTGGAGCTGAAGCTGAGAAGTGGTACAAGGCAGATCACAGAGGGCCAAGAAGGCTGTGCGCAGCAAGGAGTTTGGACTTGATACTGCAGGACTGAGGAGAGTTTGAAGACTTTTAGCCAGATTTGTGTTTTAGAAAAAGAGCTTCCTGGTGATGGTAGTGATGGCTGACTGAAAAGGGGAGATCAGGTCAAAGTGAGGACCGAGGGCCTGACCTGTGCAGTGGGAGCGGAGAGGAGAGGGTGTTCAGTAGTGGTGGTATAGACCCTGACATTGTATAATGCCAGCATGTCTTGACCCAATGAAAAGTCCTTGCCTTCTAGGAGAAAGGCTGATGTGTTATATGGGGCCAAATACCTGATCAAAGTATATCTTTATGGGAGCTTCACCAAAGACCTCAATTCGAATCTGACCTCACTCTGGGCTGCTGCCTGATGGTCTCCAGAGACGTGTGTCTCCTCCCATCGGGGGCATGGGGGTGGAGGAGGCCGATAAGGAGGACATTCCCAGTGTTCTGCCTTTCTCACTTTTCATCTGAAAATGAAACAGTTTCTTAAGACTATCCCCCTAAAGCCAATCAATGCCTCGATTTTCTATCATTTTCCCATTGCTGCCTTTTTCTAAGCAGAAGTTTTAAGTCATTGAGCTGAATTCCAACTTATGCACAGCCGGGTGTTGAAACAATTCAGTGTATTCATTCCTGCTTTCTGAATTAGAGTTCACCATAAGTGTGCTTTTCTCTTGTTCACTTTGGGCTGCCAGGACAATTTAAAGGAAATTTTCAACAGCTTATGTTTCATGTACCATGTTCTCTTTTGCAAATGGGAGTATATGCGTGGGTGTGTTTAAGTCTTCTCTATATTGCTTTCTGGAGAAAGGTTTGAGAAGATGAACAAGACAAGGAATGAGGACCTATGCAAAGCCCAGGTCCCTTCAGTGACCTGAGTGCAGAATGTAGGCTGGTGATCAGATGGTCAATTATGTGTTTGTCAAAACACAGTGGGCTGCATTCCAGACTGCCAGCTTTGGAGGCCCAGCTTCTGCCAACCAAATGTCATCTGGGAACATGCAACACTGGGCACTGTGAAGGAGTTTGAAATAGACCATGCCACAGCCAACCTACTGCCAGTCTTATAGCACCAATATGGCATGCACAGCCGGGCCCCATGCCTCAGAGCTCAGGAATTCACTGTACTAAATTCAAGAGGTCAGATGGGTTCATGTTTTCAAAGCCTATGTTCTCTGCTTTGAACATTGTGACTTGCTCCTCAGCAATTTCCAAGGGATTTTTCCAGTCACATCTCTGTGGAAACCACTCTTTATTGATGGTTATGAGAGCCTTGTAAATGTCCCAGAGGAGAGAAAAAAAATAAGCTTGCTCTGACAATGACTGTGATTCTGACAGAGGGATTCCAACTCTTAGGAAATTACATTAAAGGTGCATAGCTTTTAAAATATCAGGAACCACCTTGGCAACTTATAAAAAGCAGAAGGGCTTTGCCTATTTTATAAAGTGATTTGCATATACCTGCATAAATAATGTCCCCACCTGTACTTTTATGCATTTAGGTTGAATAAATTAAATTCAGTGATCTTTAAAATATTCACTGTCTTTCATGGCTCAGATACCATTTTCAAGACCCTTCCTTCTTATTTTTTTCTTGTGGTAGTAGTGGCTATTTTTTTCAATATTTCAACTAATTTAGAGAATCCAAACACTCTGCAGACCAGTCTACCACAGCCAGAAGCATTGCCTTCTTCTGCTTACACTTCTCTTAGCTGTTCTACCTAAGACCATGAGGTCCATGTGCTTTTCATAAACGAAAATGAGGAGATGTTACTAAGATGAAAAGACAGCATACGACAGAATCAAGCACCACTATCTGTATGTATATCTAGACCTGCACTGGGACACATCTCAGGGAGACACTCGTAGTAACCTTTTCTGTATTTGGCCACTGTCACCACTCCGTGAGGAACCATGCAGCCACTAAGCCAGGGGTGTCAAACTCATTTTCACTGGGGCCCACATCAGCCTCGCAGTTGCCTTCAAAGGGCCGAATGTAACTTTAGGACTGTGTAAATGTAACTACTCCTTAATAGTTAAGTGAGAGCTCAGCGCTGCCGCCAGGTAGAAACAAGGTGCCAGGCTGGATTCGGCCCGCCGGCCTTGTGTTTGCCACCTGTGCACTAAGCCATATCAGTTCTAACTTGGGCCTTCAAATCAAAGCCTCATCAGTAGGCCAGCCTCAAGCACAATCACCTGTAATATATTATTAAGCACTTACTATATACAAAGAATCATGATTAGTGGGGAATTAAAACACAAATCTAGGTCGCTGCCCTTGCTTGCTCTTAAGGAAGTTAAAATTGAATTAAGAGAAGAAGTTATACCTTTGAGTGTTCCAGACGCATATAAGACAATCAGTGATAATTCCAAAAAGAATGATAAAGTCCTGCAAGTAGTACAGGATTTTATTCATGAAAGATATTAGAGGGCTGGAAAGCTTCATTTAAAATGTGATTCAGCTGGGTCTTGAAAGATGGCTAGAATGTAAAAAAAGATGAAGAGTAAGAGAAAGATATTCCAAGCAAGAGCGCAAATCTAAGTGTTGGAACATTGGAGGGGATCTAATAAACAGCATTGCTCTTCCTCACTCAAATTCCAAACCCATTGACAATAGGATAAAATAACTTATGGCAGGGAAAACAAATTTTTTTATAAATGCCAGATTGAAGATTGTAGCTTAATTTGAGTGGTAAAATGGATTTGCTGACTCCCTTTCCTTCAATCTGAATCTTGGAAAAGTGCTCCCAAGAGAAAATTTAGATCCGCATAAGAGCAACGCTTTTTCAGGTCACTAACTCGAACTAGTCTCGGTAGGAAAGGAAGGAGAAAGAGGCTAAATTTCTGCGCTTACAAACTTGATGGATCGGTTCCACCTGGGAAACATGGACCAAGTGCTGTCTCACCAACAGGGTGATTTTCCTCCATTTGGAAGTATAAGGAATGAAGCAAGAGGGAAGGTATGTTTAGAAAACTTCCTCTGGAAACAAGGAGTCGGCAAGAGGCATTCCTAACCAAACTCTAAGATCTACCGGCTGGAAAATAAAAGAGGAAATACTGAGTCAGATGAAAATGAGAACCAAAGCCGAGAAGCCAGACCAGGGGGGCATAGCCGTGGCGGGGACCAGTAGTCAGAGCAGTATCGAAGCTCTAAGCTAAGGGTTCCTTTTCACACTCTCAAAGTTACCAGAACCAGATCCCCGGGGAACAGGCAAGAAATGAAGATAATGGACTAAAACCTCACTGAAGAAAAATAAACAAACACAAAAACTCTTATCTTTTGTTAAACTAATAATAACAATAAAAAATAACACGTTTTTTAATCCTCACCTGAGGATATGTTTATTGGTTTTAGAGAGAGAGGAAGGTAAGGAGAGAGACAGAAACAGCAATGCGAGAGAAAAGCATCAATCAGTTGCCTCCCACGGGGCATCAGACACGCAGCCTTTGGTGCACGGGAGGATGCTCCAGCCGAGTGGCCCACCGGCCAGGGCAGAAGTAAGGTGGCTGCGTGCTGGCCTTGCTGCTGGGACTGACAAAGTTATTGTAATGGCTATCTGATCTAACATTTAAAACTACTCTTATTTATTAGATGCTATTATAATCCTAATTTTGAAGATGAAATGGCGATTTCACATGTTTGAGTAAACTTTCCAAGAATACCTAGTGAGTAATAGACATAGAGCTTGAATCCAGGACTATCTGTCTCAAAAGCCGTGGGGAAATTTTGTTAAACTCAAAATGGGCGTCTACTAAATGCTGAAAATGTAATGAGCAAAACACACATAATCTCTGCCCTACTAGAGTTTATAATCTGGGGGAAGGAAGGACATATTTATCAAATGGCCACATAAAAGAACTTATCATTACAAACTGTGCTTACTGCTATGAATTAAAAGTGCCAGGTGCTTCAAGAGGAAATGTAAGAGGAGAATCTGTGTCTGGAAGTTCAAGAGAAGCTTCTCTGAGGAAGTGACACTTGAGCTGACATCTGAAGAAAAAACACAAGAGGTGCGATTAGGCGGTGGAAGAGGTTTCCAGCAAAGGGACCAGCAAGGGTGTAGCCCTTGTGTGTAGCTGAATCGAGAGAATGAGGTAAAGAACACCCCAGTGGAGGGCGAAAAGGTATAGCAGGGCCTGATGACACTGGGATCTTTGTAGATGTACTACGGACTTTCTTCATGGAGATGGGAAAACAAACTTAAGAAAGAATGTGGTATAATCAATTTTATTTTCTAAAAAGATAGGCTACTCTTGGACACTTATCCCAGACAAATGGAAACATCCACACAAAAACCTGTACACCAGAATTTGCAGCAGCTTTATTTGTAAGAGTCCTATTTGAAAAGAACCCAAATTACTTTCGGTGAGCAAAGAGTTAAACAAACTGGTACGTCCATACCATGGAGTACTTCTCAGCACTAAAAAGTAATTAACTCTTGATACCTACAACAACTTGGATTAATCACAAAGGTGTTATGCTGAGTGAAAAAAGCCTATCTCAAGATTATATACTTTATGATTCCATTTATATATAATTCTTGAAATGACAGAATTATGCAGATGGAGAATGGATTAGTGGTTGACAGAGGTTAGGGAGTGGGGAAGGATGGAGCTGACTGTTGCTATAAAAGGATAGCAAGAAATATCCTTATGATGGAACTATTCTGTATCTTGGCAGAATACAGAATACAGAACTGGTGGCCACGTGAATCTACACATGCAATACCATAGCACAGAACTAAATACCCCCCCACACACACACAAATGATATAAATCTGGTGAAGTCTGAATAAGGTGAATGGATTGTACCATTGACAATTTCCTGGTTATAATATCATACTACAGTTATATAAGATATTACTACTGGGGAAAACTGGGTAAAGGGTATGGCAGATCTCTCTGTGTTATTGTCTCTTCCAACTGTTTGTTAAACTGCAATAATCTTGAAAGTATAGGTTTAAAAAAATCAAGCTAGCTTCATTGTGGTGAATTGTTTGGAAGGAGCATAAGTAAGAAGACAGTTGTACCAGACTAGACAAAACCTGGACTCGGGTAGTGACAATGAGAATGGAAGAAAATAAATGGAGCTGCCAGTCCAGAAGTAACATATACAGGATGTTCTTATGAAGGAGAAAGAAGTGGCCACTCTGACTCCTGGCGTTATGCTTATAAAACAATATAGAGGATGGTGCCATTCACAGTTTTATGAAACACCAAAGAAGGATTGGGTTAGAGGGAAGATTATAAGATCCACTTTTGAGATACTTGATGTGAGGCGCTTTTGAAATAACTAAGCATATCAGAGAGGCAGCTGAATATGTGCAACTGGAACTAGGAAGTAAAGTAAAAGCAAATGAAGCTGTTGGCATGGATGAGATTGCCTATAGAGAAAAAGGCCCAAACTGGTACTTGAATAACTCTTAATATTTCATCAGCTGGTAGGGAAAAATAGGCTATGAGGTACCCACAGAAGGAACAGGTAAAGAAGTAGTAGCTAATTCAGAAAACATTGGCCCTGAACCCAAGAGAAGAGCTTGTTTCAAAGAGAGTGGGCAATAGTGAGAAGTGCTACTGAGAGGTCAAGTAAGTTAAGGACTGAAAAATATACTTTAAATATATTGATTTGGAAGTTGTTGATTTTAGCATAAGCTGTTTTGCTGAAAGTGGTTGAAGCAGTTGCCTGTTTGCAGTGGGTTGAAGAAGAAGTGAGAGGTGAGGAAATAGAGGCAGCAAGTATGGATAACTCTTGGTTTTATTACAAAGAAAAGAAAAATGACCTAGTGTGATATCTTGAGAAGGGGAGAGTGAAGTAAAAGAAAAGGGTTGGAAAAAATGGAAAACATGAGCATTTTTAGATGCTCAGGGGAAGACTACAGAAGAGGGGATAGATTCTGTGTTCAGGAGACAGATGGGGATCAGATGATCGGTATTACAAGATTTCTGATAAAGCTGGAGACCTGGAATGCTGAGCATAAGGACAAAGGAGGAATCCTTTGTCTATTGTTATAAGAAAGAAGAAAGGAAGGATGGGGGAGATGCAAGCTCTGTGTAGATTTGATGCTAAGAGGATGAGAAGTTTCCCCAATGATGGCTCCTAGGGAAAAGGTCCTTCTAAGAATAGATAGACACGAGATTTGGGGGAAAGTAAAGGTTTAAAATACTTCTTAGGGGAAAGGGACAGCAGGTTGACTAGAGAAGCATAGTAGGTTTCTCCTTGGCAAGGTGGAAGGCCTGGGTGCATCTGGTAGGTCAGTGTTGATAACCTGCCTGCCTTGTGTGATTTTCTCCAGTAGTTCAGTGACTGAGGTAGAAGATCAGAGGCGTATATTTGAGTTCAAATTAGGATGGAATTCTGCCAGTATGTGTGACACGACATTCAAGGTTTCAGCTTCTTTTTTGGTGCTAGCTGAGGCCAGAAGGAAAGGGCAATGAATGGGCTCAGTTCAACTCTCCAAGTCTCTGGTGAGCACTGACTGCACCAGGCACTGTGTTTGGTACAGAAACATCAGAGGTGAATAAGGCGCCATCTCTGACCTCATATTGTTCAGTCAAGGGAAGTTTGAAGGTCGCCACTTGGTCCAAAAGGCCAGGAACAGGTGATTAGAAAACATTGCCAAAAGATACACTGAGCTATGTCATTCCTTTTTTTCTTTTCCTTATGACTGCTCCTGCCTCCCATCTTGGCATTACCCAGTTATTTCCTTGCTTCTTCAAAACATCTACTGTATGCCTTATTGCCTCTATATGTATTGTATCTAATATACAAGGTCTGTCTGGAACTTAGAAAGTATCCACTTTGTAGTATGAAAAATAGAGACACTTACTGATGAAGATACAAGATACAAGTCACATTGTACATAGGACAGTGACACCTCAGTCCCTGTCAAAGTAGGCACCTTGGGACCTCACACAGTTCTCCCAGTTGCCATCACCTGCCCCATTGTACTTTCCTGAATCTCACTGAAGGTCTGAAATCTCTTCCATTTCAAAGGTGATTTTAGTTTTCGGGAAATCCAGAAGTCACAGGGCGCCAAATCTGGGCTGTAGGGGGCCTGAGTCACCTGGATGATTTGATGTTTCTCAAAAAAACTCTACATGAGACGTGATGCAGGAGTGGGCACATTGTCATGATGAAGCTGCCGATCACCAGTTGTCCACAGCTGTGGCCTCCTGAGTCATCCAAATAGTTTACGTGGAGGAATGTTCAAGCTTAATGCAAAATTTGATGCAGATTCATTCCTCTACTTGCTCAGTCATTTTGAATGCAATGACTACACAGTATGCATGCTCACTTAATAGTGTCTGCTGCCCCCACTGACTAGTACAGTGAAGTCATCATTGTTCACACATGCACATTCCAGTCCCCTCTCCTCAGCTGCCAGGTTACATCAATGTCATGCAAACTGTCCTCATTATATTAACAATGTTTGGACTTTTTCTGGACAGACCTCATATGAATGACAGCTCTGATTTCTTCATCATCGCTTTGCTAAAATATGATAATTTAGGAATAATTAGATAACCTACTTGAAGTGTGGTATTGATACTGGGTGAATTCTCTCTAAATTATAAGAGTTTCCATCTAACTATAGAGAAAGACTATTTATTAAAAGAGGGATGAAGAGAGAAGAGTGGGTAGGTAAGAGAGTGGAAGAAAAAGAAAGCGAATTATCTATTGAAGACCTTATGAAATAGCTTGTCCTTGTTATTCAAGGAAACTCCCATTTGAAATGAATAGATGAGCCTCTGTTTCTAATGGTGACCTCCAAAAACAGCTTCCAGACCTGGAGACATTCCAGGGTACTGTAGGGTAATTAAATTCTAGTTTCTAGGAATGTAAGACAAGATATGGAGAAGACTTAAAGAATGGGGAAATTTCTAATTTCCAATAGAAGGAGGATTCCTTACTCAGATTTATCCTAAGCATTATAAACCCTGCAGAGGTCGTGGCTGATCTGAAAGATACAAAAAACTCTCTTCTTAAATGTTGTTGGATATATCGGGTGCATAAGTTCAAGGTCATGACTAGCTGTGCGTTTGTACATGACGAATGTTAAGGCACAATGTTTAAGCCATCAATTTGGTTATAACACATGTTTCATAAGGGTATGTGATATGTGCAACCTACACTGTAATTTTTTTGACCATGACCTCTACAGGGTTTTAAAATGTGGCTTAGAAAGAGGTGATGGCAGTGATGGCTTCTCTTTATTTCAACACATTCCATTCTGCTAGATTCCCTTTAGGAAATGACATCAGGGCTATTTGACTCAAAAGTAAATTGCAGATACATCTGGGGTAAAATTTGGCAGCTGTTGAGCAAAGCAGCTGTATTTTTTTTAATATTTACTTCTTTCATGATCCTATAATTCACACTTATTGTAAAATATTAAGAAAGTATAGGGTAAGGAGAAAATATCCATAATCCCACAACATAGAAACAATTATCATTAACAATTTTTTAGATCACTCTCTAGTCTGTTCTCTGAATTTTAACATAATTGAGCATACATTGTATCTATGTGCTTGTACCCTATTTTAACTAAATATTATATAATAAGTATTTTCCATTATAATTGCAAATTCTGTAATGTCTGAATAATTTTCTATTATACAAAATCCCCTAACTTAACTAACTATGCCCTAGATATAAACATCCGGGTTATGTCCAGTATTCAAGCATTAAAGTCCTTTAAGGTAAGGACTACAGTGTGTCACCTGACTTGTCGAACGTGGACAAGCATGGAGGAGGCAGGGACATCACCCATCAAGAAAATGTGCAGGCAATGATGTCATCCTATTAAGAGGGTTACTAATTGCTAATGGCCATGAGGCTCATATTTGAGTTTTTAAGTAATTGTTGTATGTTGTATCTATGCTATTTTTCTCCCCAAAGTAGAAGATCTAATTTTTACTTCTAAAAAAAAAATACATTTAGTTTGTTTGGATTTGTTACAATACAGATATGTAAAGAAGGTAAAATTCATTCAAAATCTCACCTCCCAGAGATAATCACTATGAACACTTTGGCAAATATATTCTCATGCATATCTATTTGTCTGTCTCTCCCTTTATCTTTGTCTTTCTCTTTCCAAAGGGAAAGGAAAAGCTACTTGATGTTTTATAATCTGCATTTTCACTCAACATTGTAATAAGCATTTTCCATTTAATAAATATAGATCTACATTATCTTTTTCACAGCTATATTGTACTCCAGTACATGAACAATTTATTGAATCAATTATTAGTGTATATTTATTTGGTATTTTTAAAATGCACGTGCCTAATTTCCTCCTTAGAATCAATTTCTACTGGTGGAACTGCCGTAGTGAAATGTATCTATTGCTAAACTGTCCTCCAGGAAAAGTGTGTCAATGTATGTCTCCCAGCAAAGAAAAGATTGCCTATTTCTCTTCATCTGCACGAATTCTGTAATTGTTCATTATAATTTTTGCTATATAGGTGAATTTTTTATATCGGGGATATGAGATACTTTTCTCCCAAGCCTAAAACCAAAATCTGAAAATGTAAATAAAAATATATTAAATCGTATTACATGAAAAAAAATCACTGTGGTAGAAAATATATTTTTTAAAAACCTGGGAAATATATTTGTGACATATTTCTAATATTTTAATAGTGGTTACAATTCAACAATTAAAAGGTGACTAACACAAAAATTTGGGAAGGGCAGATGAGCAGTCTACCACATTTCGTGGTTTAGCTCCATTCCGTGCTGCACAGGCAGTGCTCCCTGCCGTCCTGTGAAGCCGCCCGCCGCTGTTGGCCGTGCTGTGACAGCAGCACCCGCCGCGCTGCCCTCCTGGGAACGCTGGCGAGCAAGGCACCACTCAGGGCACATGCAGCGTGTCTGGGTAGCAGCGGTTAACACTTCCTGGTCATGCATGTTTATGTTTATTTGGCACCACCATCCCCCAAAGGGGCAGGCTAATTGTTCACTCATATGAATGTAAAAATGATCATCTGAGTGCTGCCATCAGACTCCAGAATCAGTAAATTATTGGGAAGGGAGAAATACACACTGGCAATATTGCCTGATCCATGTCTCCAGGGCAGAATTGACACTATTCTTCTACCAGATGTAGATAGAGATTTCTGGATGTTCTCATAAATAAAATGCTAGAGGCCATGTCATCAATGTCCTCCACCTTTCTCTCTCTCTCTCTGACTCCCATGTGTATTACTACATACTTAATGAAGTGGAATATTTTTCAGCAACTTCAGGGAAAGTGAAAGACGCTGGAGAGGCAGAAATGCCACACTGCCAGCGTCAGTCCCTGCCTCCACAGTCTGAACTGTGACAGTGTGTCTTCCCCGTGTTTTGGGACAGGGAGCATCTTTCAGAGGGACAGGGCTGTGCAAAGCTGTTCCAAGTGGTAATTGGAGCATTCCTCAGCGTGTGCTCTGGGGCATTCTTTCTCCCTTTTTGGTGGAAAACTGTGTATGTCGAAGTTGTGCATGCCTTAAATCCTTAGGCTGTGTCCAGAAAGGGAGAAGAAGAAAGACAAACCATGCTAAAGATTGTATGGAAGGCCTTTAAGCCAACCACAAGCTAAGCAGAGCAGCAGAAACCAGGCCTAGTAAACAGCTTGTTCTCCACCTGAGCAGTGAAACACCCAGAAGGTGAGAGGCTGTGGTTCCGGCCAGCCTTTAGTGCTGCCCGCAGTGCAGCCAGATCAGTGGACCCAGGCCTCGGCGCTGAAGTCTGGCTTTCTTAGTGATGCTCTTAGAAAACTTAACGTGATAAACACCTGCCTCCATAGCCTGTACTTAAAGGCCAAACGTGGACACAGGTAATGATGATTAATGTTGAAAGTTATTAATTGGCATTGTAAGCGTTCCTTATTCAAAGAATCTTCCTACTAGGGTACTTGCAGAGGCATCTTATACAAGAAGTCTTTGCAGCGATAAAATTAAAATGTCTTTGTTTCATTAGATTCTTCTTTTATGCACTCTTTCTGTGGTCTCTTTGTTATTCCTCATTCCCCCAACTTGGGGTTATTGAGGACAAATCAGGCATACCTACCTTATCCCAAAAAATCGCTTCCAGATATTTACTTAGAAGGGGCTGCCTTACCTCTCACACTTTGATAGACAAAAATGGATTCCCCCTTTAGTTCCTTCCTGTGAATTTCTAGGCTTTTGGGTACATGATAAATAATCGTCACCTCTAATTTAAATTTAACCCTATATTTTGGATGAGAGAAGCATGCGTCTCCTGACATAATTTGAGGAAAAGATACACATAAATTTTTTAACAATGTCCTTGGGTCTGTTTGGTCCTTACAGGCTAGTCAAGGATGCATAAGAAAAGTAATAGGAAATCTCCACTTTGAATCATTTTCTGGGATTTTCCTCCTGCTTTTTTCCGTCATGACTATGCTTAAGTAATGCCTACTGCATTGGTTCTCCACCGACAGGTTGTGCATGCTCCTGCAGCAGTTTTATAACAGTGCTTTTTAGGAAAGGTTAGGAAGAACCTTAATACTTCCCTCAAAATGCAGGAAGTATCTGTTGACAGAGTGCCTAAGCACTATCTATCCATTAACTTCTAAAGAATCAATTTCTTCATCTTATCACCACCAATCACTAGCATTGCCCATTAGAACAGACACAGAAGCCAGCCACCTCACAGTGTATTCACGTCTCTGCCCAATCCTCTAATATCCCTAGGAAGAGTTTCAGAAATGTACACTACCATCCAGAAGACCTCTTCGGAGACTTGAATCTTGGTGCAGGAATCCAAGAGAAATCTTATCGGGCACCATTATTTGGAAATTTTCCCTTTCACCCAAATAGCAAAGAACTGCAGCCAAGAGAGCTTGAAGAATTTCTTTTGAGCCATTTGGTGTTGGATTATAGTTTATTCCTTCTGACAAAAAGGGAGGTTACATTTAAATTCCAATAAATACTTTCACCTAATAAGAAATGAATGTGTAATTTTTATCTGTTGTGATAAAATGATCTTTCACAAAGTGCAGCATTTATCATTCATCTCCACTCTGGTAATGACCAAGAGGTGGAGGCCTTCTTTGAAGAGGAGACCAGAGCTCTATGAGTATCCCACCAAAGGATGCAGACTTGCAAACTGGAAGGGATGCAACAAGAAGCCAGAAAAGCAACAGAGAGTTGTGTTCATATTAACTGCACCCGCTATCCTAAAATGGGATAGGCTTTAGTTAAGATGGAATCAAAACCACACGCTCTAGATATTCATCCATTTCTAGGATTGTGCAGGGTTTTAGTTTATACTCATCTCTTAGTAAAATTCTTTTTGTGAAAATAACTTGATCTAAAAAGAAAGCTTTCTCCACACCACAGTCAGATTATTTCGTGGGAACAGCATACCCCTTGGCAGACCACACTGACTTGTGGACCAGCCTGAGGATCCAGGGAAAACAGACTGAGTGACCCACAGGGACAGAGTCAGGGCCAGCTGTGGACATGAGCCTTCACCATCTTCTAAAAGCTACCCAAACTCAGCCATTTATTTTCTTTCTCAACAATAGGCACTGGAAAACTTAAAGATCAAAGTTCCTTTTGAGGCCTGAGCTATTGATGTATTTATAGAGAGATTATTTCTAGGTCAGCTGCAGTTACCTTTGTCTGTGGCTCAGGACTCAAAGCAGTCCCACACCGGAACACGTGCGCACACACGTGCACGCGCACACACGGGCTATTGGCATGGGCCTTTCTCCTGCCTATTAGATGCATTACAAATTTGCTTTTAATGGGGCCTCTCTGAATTCCAACAATAATATTTCTGGAGCTCTCCTGGCTCCCACAACGTTTGCTGGGTGCACATTTAATATGTTTTAGCTTTACTGCCTAAAGATGGAATCAGGGACATCTACCTGCACATGGCAGTGCTTTGGCTCTTGCAGTTGCAGAACTTAATGTATGTATCAGTAATGAAAATCTTAATTAAGAAAGCTGCATCATTGTCCATGAACACTCATTTTTCTCCTCCTGCACAGCCCTTTGTGTATAGCAGTATATACCTGGTCCAGACAGACCGAGCCCTTGAAGAGCTTGTCTGGCAGATCTTCTCTTGATTATTAACAGCCAGTGAATGACAAAGTCTCGCTCTCCTTTTGTCTTGAAGCTGAGGCTTGGAACAGCAGAGCACAAAATGTACTGGAAGGTTTGTTTGTGTTTTTGAAACTTGCTTTTATTACGTTGGTGGGTTTAAAAATTTGACAGTGTTGATCAAAACTAACTTAGGTAACTTGGAGTTGCCAAAACACTAGCAGATGCATATTTACACATACACCCCCAGAGAAATGTAATTTTCCATATAGAAACAATGCACAGGCATAAAAAGCGGACAGTGTAAGCTGTCTGCCCATATTTCTGGTGCCTTTGGCCCCCAGGGCTTGAGGCCTGCCATGTCCCTGCTTATGTGACCTTAGGAGTTACTTCCTTTCTTGCACCAGTGTGCACGTGCCAATTTGTCATTTATGCAGAGAGTCAGAGGCTTTAAAAGATGAAATAACTTTAGGCAGACAAAGGACTGCACCCTAGACTTTGGGTGGTGAGCACACAACACAACATATAGATGATATATTATAGAATTGTACACTTGAAACATATAATCTTATTAACTGATATCCTCCAATAAATTTTAAAAAGATCTTTTGAAAAAGTGGCCTACAATTACATTTATAAAACAATGTCCAATTACCATATTTTAATAATGTCCAAGATATAGCTCTCAAAATAAAAAATTAACTCATTTGAAATTCCAGAATAGGAGGACCTGCCCCCTTAAATAGGTTTAGTGATAAGTATTTAGGAGCTGTCTTCTTACCTTACAGACACTGCCCTCATCGAAAGGGTACAGACACGTGGTCTCATGGTACTGCTGCACTCTGTTTATTTGCTCTACTTCTTAAAACTCCACGTGCTTCAGCTCATTTATTTTAAAATCATTGTAAAGTAAGATAATGGTCAGTTTTCTGCCTAGCTGTAGCTTGAGAAAATTTGTGTAAATGTTTTCTGTGTGTCATGTAAGGTGTGAGGAAAACTTTATTGTGGGAAAATTATTTTGTAATATTCTGACATTAAAGTCTCATTGTTGCCTTTAAAAGTTTAATTAATGTTGAATATGAAAAGTAAATAAAAATAGACTTCTTATTTTAAACTAGAACCATAATAAGTGGTTAGAAGAGATGCTATCGGGGCTTTTGGTTGCTAGATACCAAATACTATGAACTCATTGTTTGACTCTGGAAGATTTTCCTTTTCGAGAACCATCTGGTCCAACTTGTCATTAACCCTAAGACAACTATGAGGTCATTGTCCTGGAAATGTATTGCAGGTGTGTAATGTGAGGCATATAGTAGGCTATCAATAAATGTTTGGAGAATGAATAAATGAATAATTATAAATGAATAGGGGAACGAATGAATTTTGTTGGCATTTCAAAGACTAAATCAGATAATCAGGTCTATTTTTTTTAATTTGGAAAATCCTAGGTTAGAATTTTGAAGTATGCTGAATTTCTAGACCTTGATCTTCAATTTTCCAAACAATAAAACACTCAACATAATTATGAAGAATTTTAAGATTTAAAATTTGGTTAGATCAGAGGACTTCCGGCAAGATGGAGGCGTAGGTAGACACACCGTGCCTCCTCACACAACCAAACGAGGAAAAACAGCAATTTAAATAAACAAAAACAGCCTGATCTGACAGAAAATCGAACTGAGAGGAAGTCCAACAACCAAGGAGTTAAAGAAGACACATTCATCGAGACCGGTAAGGGGTGGAGCCGGGCAGAGAGAGTGAGGCAAGACCGTGGTTTGTGGGGCGGTACCGGCAATGCTGCAGCTTCCTGGAGAGATCCGCAGCAGGTGTGCCTGACCAAAATGCAGCCTCGTGCCCAGCCCACTCAGACCCAGCAGGGCCAAGACTGATGGACCGGGTGGCTCCTCACTCACCTGCAGACAAACCGGGAGAAAAAGCAAGGAGCAGAGCAGACCGCACAGCCCATCGGCGCGGGGAAATAAGACCTCAAAGAACCGATTGAAAACAACTGTGGGGGTTGAGGTGGCAGCGAGAGGAACCCCCGGCCTCACAGGAGAGTTCATTGGGGAGACTCACGGGGACTTGGAACTGTGTGGGCCCATCCACCAACCCCAGAGCCAGCGCAGAGAGGCGCAGCTTGCTTGTGGGTGGCAGTGTGGGTGCGGAGAGCAGAACAGCGCCATTATTCTCTCAGGCCCCACCCCCACAGGAAGCGTCACAACACAGTGATGTGGGGGTTTCCCCGCCCAGGTGAACACCTAAGGCCCAACCCCTTAAAGTAACAGGAACACTGAGAAAAAAAAATGGCCCAAAAGAAAGAACACATCAAAGCTCCAGAAAAAATACAAGTGACGAAGAGATAGCCAACCTATCAGATGCACAGTTCAAAGCACTGGTAATCAGGATGCTCACAGGATTGGTAGAAAAATGGTTGAAATTAGTTGAACAAGTGAAGGATCATATAAAGAAGCTGAGGGAAAATCTGCAGGGAACCAATAGGGATGAGAAGGAAACTGGGACTCAAATCAACGGAGTAGACCAGCAGAAAGAAAAAAACATCCAAACAGAGAAGGATGAAGAAACAAGAATTCAAAAAACTGAGGAGAGGCTTAGGAACCTCCAGGACATCTTTAAACGTCCCAACATCCGAGTTATAGGGGTGCCAGAAGGAGAAGAGTAAGACCAAGGGATTGAAAACTTATCTGAACAAATAATGATGGAGAACTTCCCGAAGCTGGTGAAGGAAATAGACTTTCAGGAAGTCCAGGAAGCTCAGAGAGTCCCAAAGAAGTTAGACCCAAAGAGGAACACACCAAGACACATCATAATTACATTACCCAAGATTAAAATTAAGGACAGAATCCTAGAAGCAGCAAGAGAAAAGGAGACAGTTATCTACAAAGGAATTCCCATAAGACTGTCAGCGGATTTCTCAAAAGAGACTTTGCAAGCAAGAAGGGGCTGGAGAGAAGTATTCCAAGTCATGAAAGGCAAGGACCTACATCCAAGAATACTCTATCCAGCTAAACTCTCATTTAGAATGGAAGGGCAGATAAAGTGCTTCTCAGATAAAGTCAAGTTCAAGGAGTTCATCATCACCCAGCCTTAATTGTATGAAATATTAAAGGGATTTATATAAGGTATGGAGGGATATCAACAGGGGAGTGGTAGGGGGAGGAGGGGAAGGGGCAGAGAAGAAGTAGCATAAACGGTAGGTAGAAAACAGACAGGGGGAGGTTAAGAATAGTATAGGAAATGTAGAAGCCAAAGAACTTATGTGTATGACCTATGGACAAAAACTAAAGGGTGGGGAATGTGGGGGTGTGGGGGCGGAGGGGAAGAAAGGGAGGAAAATGGGACAACTGTAATAGCATAATCAATAAAATATATTTTAAAAAATAAAATAAAATAAAATTTGGTTAGATCAATTACCTTCTGCTTCTGGAACACACACATATGTGCACATGTGTGTATGTCTGTATCCATGTATGTGTGTAAACAATCTGTGGATGACAGTGTAAAATGTACTTCCTGTGAATTGTGAATAGGTGTTTGAAAACCAAAAGGGCAGGGTAGATCAATATAATATTTACTCTCATTCAGCATATCTACAATTTGCTTAAAATAGAAGAATGATAAGACCCATTAGAAATGGCAAGCGGCGGGGCCTTCTGATGATATCCCCTCATCTCTGCCTCTCCATGTATCTCCTCACCATTTTTGTGTTTGAAATACCATATGTTGCATCAGCTTTGGCCCAGTTAACAGCTGGGGAGTCAAGCAGGTTTAGAGCCAAGAACTGCCATGCAACTGGAGTAAAGGTCTTTTGAAAGCTGACTATAAGGATGCTCTTCATTTCAAACCTGACCACCCTCTGCTCACACACAGAAATATATCCACTAGCAGTTTATAAGTGATCCTGTCAGCAACCATGTGCCTCAGTGGTCCTCCAAAGCATCATACTTGTTTTTGTGTCTAATGAGATGTTCACGAAACAAGGTGTAGTTTGTTATGTTTAAATTGCTCTGACTTCCTTATTTCAAAAGAGAGTAACTTTAAACATAGTAATAGCATTTCTCTATATGCAAACCTCTGTACATAAAAAGGTTTACATTTTAAAACAAACATGTTTTTGAGTTTTATCCAAATTCAAAAACAGCATCTGAAAAATTTAACAGCTGAAAAACACTTTCTCCTTGCTGAGAAAACTTAAACCTTGCTAGGCTTTATGCAACTTTAAAAAAAAAATCACTTCTGTGCTGAGAACTAGCTTGAGAAATCTCAGCATGAAAGGTTGTTGGAATTTTCTTTTTCATGGAGCTAAAACCATTTGTTGGTTTTACAGTGATGCCACAATATGCATATGCTTTGTCAGGAATAAATATGATATCATTTCAAGGGCACCTTCAACAAAAATTAGGGGGAAATGATGAAGGCTACTTAAACAGTGATCTAGTATCTGAAAGGAAAGGTTGAGGACATCGCTGTAACCATCAAGGTCTAGAAATGCTGCTACCCCTGAGCTGGTTGTTAGTGCTTAAAAGCCGAAGGGTATTTGCTTTATTATTGTCTCAGTCAGCCCTTACTTAGCCCTTAGCCTAGAGGATCTCACAAGGGAAGTGCTGCTCCCTGACAGTGTCCGAGACTTGTTTTCTGTTTGTTCCCGCGCTTCAATAAATGGTCTGTTACCACCATTATGACCTGCATGCATTTGCTGAGCAGTTTTTCAAATCAAAACAAATTATGTGGCTGTGTTTCTAGAAAGCTGAACCATTTTCAAGATAATATGGAATTGGAAACACACATAGACATGTCTATGCAGTTGCGTGTTTATACTGACGCATATGTTCAGGCATATTCAGGAAAATAAGAAAATAGACTGGACAATGCAAATATGGAAATACAGCTTGCTCAAACATTTGCAGCCCATGCCTAACAGTGCACATATGTAGAAATGAGTTTATAAAGAAAGCCCTCATGCAAGCATGTTCTCAATAATCTCCTGGGAATAAAGGACACAAAGTAATTTTTAAAATAACATACTGGCTGCTTTTAGAGTGCGATACTATGGGTAGTGGGTTAGGTGGGCCATGGATGGGAGAAGAGACAACATGGCTATTGTTTACAGGGTGATTTTTGAGACAAACAAGTCCTTCCTTGAAGACAGGCTTAGATATTTCAAGACCTCCTTGGAAAAATTTTTCAGCACCTTCTGTGCTCCAAATTGAGGCAGTTTGCATAATGTTTCAGTATAACTGAGTAACAGGCTGGCAAATTCCCTGCTTTCTTATTCACCAAAATCCAAAATAGAGCTCACAAAAACTCCCTCTTTCAAATCCCCACCCGGCAAAAACACCCCACTGTGCCCACCCCCCAGGAAGGAATAGACAAAAAAAAAAAAAGCTCAGTAAATAGAGCCAGCCCTGAAAAACAAATTCCCCGCTATAACTGTAGCACTTTGCTCAGTACTGTGAGCTTGCTAGAGATGTCACATTTTTTGTAATACAGATGCATAAATGGGCTGAGGCTGAGGATCTGCAGCACCCACTTTGGTGTTTCTTGTCTAGAGTATCTTGCACAAGAGTAGCCCTCCGGACTCAGAAGAAAGAATTACTTTGCCATCTGACTTTTTTTTTTTCAATTATGCTCTTCTGTCACTTAATTTTCCATGCTTGTAGAAAGCCACCTTTTCCAGACTTTCACAGCATTTTCCAAATTCAGACTTTACTCTGTGTCCTACTCACACATACACGAATATGCATACTCATTAACAGGTTACATATTTAAAATGAAATATGTAAACGTAAACCATGTTATAGGTTTTCTAAAGAGTGTACATATGTGTGTTGTTGATAATGAGTTATTATTTTACAAAGAACATAAGATAATCAAACCAATGGGAAGTCACTGTTTAAAACCAAGATGGATGAAAAAGATATATATACCCCTATGTTCATCGCAGCTTTACTTAACAATAACCAAGATGTGAAAACCACCTAGGTGTCCATTGATAGATGACTAGATAAAGAAGATGTGGTATATACAATAGAATACTAGTCAGCCATTCAAAAGAATGAGATTGTGCCATTGGGACAACATGGAGGGAACCCAGAGAATATTATGCTAAGGGAAATAAGTCAGACAGAAAAAGACAAAAACCATATGATTTCACTTATATATGGATTCTAAAAAAAAAAAAGCAAATAATCAAAACAGATCCATAGATATAAAGAACAAGTTGATGGTTGCCAAAGGGGAAGGGATGTATGGGATGGATAAATAAATCAATAAAACCACTAAGAATATTAATCTTTTTAGACCATGAGATAAGCATTCTTAAAGAGCATCTTATTTTATGGAGTACCCCTTTTCATTCTCTTAAAATCATCTTCTAGAATAAAGTCTAAAAACAATACAAATTAAAGTGAAAGAAAAGAAAAATATGCTCCAATCAGAGATTCAGTTAAACTTCCTAACTGGGCCACAATTCAAATCTAGCCTCTGAAGGATAAAGATAAGAAACACTGAGGTCTATGCAGTGCAGGAGGGCCCAAGGTCCAAAGGCCATTCCAGTAGCCAAGGGTCAATTCCAGAGGTTCAGACCTATGTTTGCCAACAGGCCCTACCTGTTCCTGTGTTCTCTGGGGCAAATTAATTAATCTTTAAGCCCTGATTTTCTTAGCTATAAAATAAGAATAGTAATAGTACTTGCTTCAGAGAATTCTTGTAAAGATTAAGTAAGATAATATATAGGAAGCATTTAGCCCAGTATTAGCCACACAGAAAATACTCCATAGTGGTCATTACTAATCTGTATTATTTCAAAATTGGCTGTATCTTTGGAATAAGTGCCTAACCTGGAGATGGAGATGATGCACACTTCAGTGTGTTATTTCTGGCACGTTTCTCAGTTTATACATCATGATTTTTTATAACCACAACACATATAAATATGCAACCAAAATTTTGTTTTTTAAATATAATATTTACTACCCACTAACCCTATGCCAGGCACTGTGGAAGGCATTTGATGCACATGATCTTATATAATTATTACAACAGCCTTTTAAGTTACCATTTCTATACCCATTTTTCAGGTAAAGGAAGTGAAGCTGAGAAGCATCAGTAGTTTGTGCACAGTTACATAACTAGGCAATAATGGAGTCAAACTTTGAACCAGGCAGCTAGTACTAAACTCTAACGATGAAAATAATTGCAAATAAACAGAAACCATTGTATGTAGATGTTTATCATAAATTTTATATTTTTACCTTTTTTAACTATATTTTATTGATTATGTTGTTACAGTTGTCCCACTTTCCCCCCCTTCTCGCCCCCACCCCTTTACCTCCCCTTTCCCCTCCCTTTAGTTCTGTGCATAGGTCGTACACATAAGTCCTTCTGTTCCTGCACTTCCTATACTATTCTAACCTCCCCCTATCTGTTGTCTACCTCCCATTTATGCTACTTGTTCTGTGCCCCATTCCCACCCTCTCCCCCTACCACTCCCCTGTTGATATTCCTCCATACCTCATATAACTCCCTTTAACATTTCATACAATAAAGGCTGGGTGGTGATGAACTT
>PVJI01000473.1:0-194046 GCA_004026765.1 Micronycteris hirsuta | reverse complement strand
GTTCTTGGATGTAGGTAAAACCTCTTGGACTTGGAAAACCTCTGTCCAGCCCCTTCTTGCCTGCAAGGTCCCCTTTGAGAAATCAGCTGACAGTTTTATGGGGATTCCTTTGTAGGTAACTGTCCCCTTCTCTCTTGCTGCTTCTAAGATTCTCTCCTTATTTTTAATCTTGGGTAATGTAATTATGATGTGTCTGGGTGTGTTCCTCTTTGGATCCAACTTCTTTGGGACTCTCTGAGCTTCCTGGACTTCCCAAAAGTCTATTTCCTTCACCAGCTTCGGGAAATTCTCCATCATTATGTGTTCAAATAAGTTTTCAATTCCTAGGATTTCTTCTTCTCCTTCTGGCAGCCCTATGATCCGTATGTTGGGCCGTTTATAGATGTCCTGGAGGTTTCTGAGCCCCTTCTCCATTTTTTGAATTCTTGTTTTATAGACATTTCAAATATACACAAAAGTAGAAAGAACATCATGATAAATAAACCCTCACTCATCTTCAACAATTATCAGCTTATGGCAAATCTTGTTACATGTAACTACATTATAAAATGAAATAAGCTCTGTGTTCAGCTCTCAGGGGCTGGTGAAGGGTGTTATGACATATCCACTAAATAAGTTTTTGAACCATTAAAGTGTTTATGAAGAGCTTATAATAACCTGGGCTTTTGTGCCACATATTAAAGGCAGCTTTTATAATTATACATATTCTTTAATCACAACTATTTTTTAAACAATAGATTATGGATCTTGGAAATCTAAGATTTAAAAAAAATTTTTGTCTTACTACTTTTCTGTATGTCCTAAGTTGTATCTCATAAGTATATTTTATTTTTTAATGATACAAAAATTATTTCCCTAATATTCAGAAAAATATATAGGTACACTCATGTGTAAAGAGAGAGAGCTTATGTATCTGACTGAACAATGGAAATTAGTTTATGTAACGGAACATCCCATATAATAGAAGTTTATCTCCTCTTAATTATTAATTTTTTTATTTTATGAATATTGTTTTGATGTAGTGTCTTAATTTATAAGCATATTCAGCTCTCTTAGAATATATTTATGATAATTTAAACTTTTCTGAGTGACTCAGGTCATCATCTTAAACAGCAATTGTGTTATGTTTCTACTGATGCTGTTGGGAATGTGGAAGTACAAAAATAACACTGTATATTTGAATATTGTTTTGTGATTTCCAAGCAGTTTATTATGTCATTAACCATTAGGTCTTCTTTTTAGTATATTTTATTGATTATGCTATTACAGTTGTCCCATTTTTCCCCTCTTTATTCCCCTCCAACCAGCATTCCCCCCCTTAGTTCTTGTCCTTGGGTCATACATATAAGTTCTTTGGCTTCTCCATTTCCTATACTATTCTTAAGCTCCCCCTATTTTGTACCTACCATTTATGATACTTATTCCCTGTACCTTTTCCTCCATTCTTCTCTCTCCTCCTCCCCACTGATAACCCTCCATGTGATCTCCATTTCTGTGAGATCACAGAAATGTTTGCTTAGTTTTTGTTCTTTTTTAAGTTCAATTGTTGATAGTTGTAAGTTTGTTGTCATTTTAATGTTCATAGCTCTGATTTTCTTCTTTTTCTTGAATAAGTACCTTTAACATTTCTTATAATAAGGTCTTGGTAATAATGAACTCCTTTAACTTGACCTTATCTGGGAAACACTTTATCTGCCTTTCCATTTTTTTTAAGACTTTATTTATTTATTTTTAGAGAGAGGGGAAGGGAAGGTGAAAGAGAGGGAGAGAAACATCAATGTGTGGTTGTCTCTCACGTGGCCCCCTACTGGGGACCTGGTCTGCCACCCAGACATGTGCCCTAGACTGGAAATCAAACTGGCAACCCTTTGGTTCACAGGCCAGTGCTCAATCCACTGAGCTACGCCAGCCAGGGCTGCCCTTCCATTCTAAATGATAGCTTTGCTCGATAGAGTAATCTTGGATGTAGGTCCTTGCCTTTCATGACTTCGAATATTTCTTTCCAGACCCTTCTTGGCTGTAAAGTTTCTTTTGAGAAATCAGCTGATAGTCTTATGGGAACTCTTTTGTAGGCAACTCTCTGCTTTTCTCTTGCTGCTTATAAGATTCTCTCCTTCTCTTTAATCTTGGGTAATGTCATTATGATGTGCCTTGGTGTGTGCTTCCTTGGGTCCAACTTCTTTGGGACTCTCTGAGCTTCCTAGAAATCTATTTCCTTTGCCAGATTGGGGAAGCTCTCTTTCATTATGTTTTCAAATAAGTTTTCAATTTCTTGTTCTTCTTCTTCTCCTTGTGTCACCCCTATGATTCAGGTGTTGGAATGTTTAAAGTTGTCCTGGAGGTTCCTAAGCCTCTCCTCATTTTTTTTTTTAATTCTTGTTTCTTCACTCTGTTCTGGTTGAATGTTTATTTCTTCCTTCTGCTCCAAGTCATTGATTTGAGTCCCAGTTTCCTTCCTTTCACTGTTGTTTCCCTGTATATTTTTCTTTATTTCACTTTTCATAGCCTTCACTTTTTCCTCTATTTTACAACTATAATCAACCATGTCTGTGAGCATCCTGATAACCAGTGTTTTCAACTCTGATAGGTTGGCTATCTCCTCATCACTTAGTTCTTTTTTTGGAGTTTTGATTTGTTCTTTCATTTGGGCCATATTTCTTTGTCACAGCATACCTATTATGTTATAAGGGGCAGAACCTTAGATAGTCACCAGGGCAGGGCAACCTACATCACTGTGTTGTGATGTTGTATGTGGGGAAGGTGTCAGAGGGGCAACAATTCCACTTGCTTGGCTCTCAGAGTGCTTTCAGTCATTTCCCCCACTACCCACAAGTGAAATGGGCCCTTCTGGTGCTGATTTCCAGGTGGGTAGGTTTGTATACATTCTAGAACCCTATGGGTCTCTCCAATGAACTCTCCTGAGGCTGGGAGAGTTTCTTCCCCTGCTTGCAACACCCACGGGTTTTTACAGCCAGAGGCTTTATTTCCCCTGGGACCCTGGGCTGCATGTCTGTCTCACTCCCCAGTTGTTCCTCCTGGCTTATTTGCATGTGAATGTGGGACTGCCAGCTGCCACCTTGCCCACCTGGTCTTCCAGCCTTCACCTTGCCACCACTCCTCTCCGCCCCTCCCACTGGTCTGGATGAATGTGTCTTCTTTAACTCCTTGGTTGTTAGACTTCCATACAGTTATATTCTCTGGCAGCTCTGGTTGTTTTTTGTTTTTAAATTTGTTGTTGTCCTTCTTTTGGTTGCGCGAGGAGGCAAAGTATATCTACCTATGCCTCCATCTTGGCCTTAAGATGATTTGCTTCTGTGTGTATTTACCACCAGACTTCTATAATATTTTCAGTTTTCATATCGTCTTTGTAGAGTTTTAATTTAGCTTCTTTAACTATCGAGTTACTTCTTATTATACAAGACTCTAAAGTCCTCATTCCTTCTCTAATGTACTATTTCTAACCTGCTTTGGACTAGAGAAATAACCAACTAACATTGTTTAGGTTACATATAAAGCTCATGCTTTAACCCATGCACTCAGCAGACATTTGTGAGCAGTGCACTGCGTACTCAGCACCAGGGATCGTACACAGATAAATAAGACACCAATTCCGCCCTCATAAAAGTTTTAATCTAGCAACAGAGCTGAGACATCTGCCTACTTTGCTGAAATCCAGAGTAGAAAGTGATGTGCTCTCTGAAAGTAGTTCAGTCAGATAAAGTGTTATTGGAATTCAGAGGAGGGCTAACTGGGGGTTTTACCAGAAGAGATGACACTGGAGTTGAGCCTTGAAAGCCAAGGAGAAGTAGAACATACAAAGGTATAAAAAAGATCATTTCTGAATGTTCAGAAGAATCAAAGGACATAGGTTCTGCTGAGAAGTAGTTGACGTTAACTAGAGCATGGAGTGAGTAAAGGCAAGTAGTGGGAAATAACATGGTAAAAGAAGATTGGGATCAGAAAGTGAAAGGACTTGATTACCAGGCCAGAGAACTTGGACTTTATTCAGTAGACAATGGGGAGCTGTTGAAAGTTTTTAGTAGGAGAGTAACGTCATCAGAGCTGTGCCTCAGAAAGATTAACCTGGCAACAGTGAGTATAATGGATTGGAGTAGAGAGAGACCAGAAGACACAGATCAGGTGGGAGACTATCACAGTTGTCCAGGAAGAGAACTAGGGCAGGGGCAGAGGGAACGAACGGAGCCGGTGAGCTGATTTATGAGATGTGGCAGAATAAGAATTAATTCATTATATTTGGGGAACAAGGGAGAGAAAGGCATCAAAGACATCACTCTGATTTGGAGCCTGAGTGGGGCCATAAACAGAAGCACAGGGCACAGAACAGAAGCAGGTTTGGGAGGAGAGTGCGCAAGTTTAATTTGGAGCACACTGAGTGGAGGTGCTGACGGGGTATCGTGAGCAGTCTGCTGGGCTTTTGGAGACATGAGACTACAGTAAAGCTTGGAGATGAAGAGTTGGAGTTGTCTCTGTCTCAGAAACAAAGAGGATGAAGAGGTACTGGGCAGAGCTTATCAGAGAGACTTCAGGTATTTCGGCATGGTCTACTTGATGCCAGTTTTGCTGCTTGCACGTCTTTTTCACTTTCTTTCTGTTCTTAACCATAGTTGGAATACCACATAAGTGGCTTGCAGATGAGTATGTCATTGCTTTGTACATGCAAATACACAAAATATATTCTAAAGTAATGAAGAAATTTAGAATATAGCTAATGGGGTCAATTTCACAATATCCAGTCTTTATTTTCACATATAATATGTCCCTGTGTGACCATAGGGAGGTCAGTGTACCTCTCTGGGCCTCAAAGACAAAAGTATCCAGCAGCTCTTCCTTTCACTGTTTACCTACGTGAACAAAAAGGAGGCCACATACTAAACCTTACAAGCCCAGAGGTAGGCCTGCATGACAGGCCTTACAAACTCGGTCACCAAAAGCAACCACACAGGATGGTCTCAGCGTGAAAATTTCTAACTGGGAAGGTCATGGCAGTTAGTCACATCCCATGCCTATCGCTTCCTTAGGGAAGGTCAGCCTTTACTTTAAGTGAGCCCTGTCCCTTGTGCTTATGCATTTAGGATAGTATACCTTTGACATGCCAGAGTAATTTTCTTTTCTAGACCCCTCGAAGGCACAACCACAGAAAACAAGACCACCAGAGCATGAGGCCACAGAACTCACATGTCTCATCAGTTTAGTGAAGATAAGATCCTTGGTTTCCCTAATTGACTGCAAGCACCCAGTACTGATATTATACCTGAATCCCTTGGGAAGGGAAGGGAGGCGGCCAAGGCTCAGGAATCTGAATTTTTTAAACCTCCCTAGGTGATTCTGATATGCAGCTTAGGTTAATAACCACTGGGCTAAACAGCCCAGCTCTCACATCCTAAAGTGTTACCATTATTTAGACAAAGTGTGGGCTTTTTTGCCACAACTCCAAAATAAGAAAACATATCCAAAATAACAAATTTACTGGGAAATTTAGTTTGTATATAACTTCCTCTTTCCCCTTTAACTTAAGAGTAAGATACAAAGTGTATTTGAAAAGCACTGTAAGTTAAAGGCTCCTGTGATATTATAAAGTGTGAAAGATTGTTTGGGGGAAGCTGGAGGGGGCAGAAAACCAGGGCGGGCAAGGCTCTGCACACGTACAGCCCCCATCCCCATCCCCAGAGCTCACGACACCTGTGCTCCTCAGTTGATTTTTTAACACCCCAGCTATGCTGGGGCATGTGGTCGTGTGCCGTCTCTAGTTGTACCTGTTAGATTGTATACATGTTCATTTCAGAAGTACCTGTGCTGGCTGCCCTGGTCCATCCAGGCTGCTACAACAAAATACCACGGCTTATACAACAACAGAAATCGACTTATAAACAACAGAAATCGATTTCTCACAGTTCCGGAGGTTGAAAGTCTGAGATCACATGCCATTGCAGTCACATGAGGGCCCTCTTCCAGGTTGCAGACTTCTCTTTGTAACTTCACACAGCCGAAGGGACTCGGGGTCTCTGTGGGGCCCCTTTTATAAGAGGACCACTAATCCCATTCAGAAGGGCTCCTTTCTCATGACCTAATCACCTCCCCACCCACCTTCTAACACTATCACATTGATTGTTAGGGTTCCAGCATGTGAATTTGGGGGGACACAAATATTCAGACCACAGCACAAATCCAGCATAGATCAATCTAGAGTGGAATTAAAGAGGCTGTTGAGATTCTAGTGGGGGCAGATGAGAATTCTCATTAACAGGCTCATCTTTAACATACCTCTGTCAGCTTTCTGTCACACATTTCGTAACTTTTACCCAGCTCCCTATTACAGCCTCGCCTCAGCGGTCAGAAAGGATACATTCTGAAGGCCCCACAGAGCACGCTGTCCCAGGCCACACAGGTGGGAAGAAGAGGACTGAGGCATCAATTCCTTCTTCACTTTCTGTATTTTTTCTCCTTTCCACTGAGGACACACTTTGCTCAATTTGACAGGGTGGGCTGGATTGGTCTAGACTGGAGAAAACAGATTGGAATTTGGCAAATCTGAAAGGTTCCAACTTCCAAACTAATTTTGACGTCTTATTTGCTCAACAAGTATTTACTGAGGTGCTGCTATACATAGGGTATTCTGCTCAATATTTACATCAGAAATGAGCAACCAATTGTGATTCTGCCTCCACACTGGCTACTAGCAAAATTCCAGATGTAAGTGCAGAGTAGGACTAATGATAATAATGCTGCTACTACTTTACGCCTGTGAAGCTCTTCACAGTGTTTTCACAGAACCGTATTTGGTCCCCCCACTCCTGTAGGGAAAGCCTTCTCTCGCCCTCATTCACCCTTCTTCCCCCTTCTGCTCCACAGTTGTCCATTACCTTTCCCCAGTGAAGCTGGGGCTTTTTTACTTTAATTACCTCTGGTAAGTGATCTGGTAACCTCTTTAAAGTAATTTAATCCAAGATGCAAATGAGGTTTAACCCTCTTGGAGATATTTATATTTTTGAAAAGAGGCTTAATAGACAATGGGGTATTTCCCCTTCAGTCACTAACATATGAACAGAGGTGTTCGCAGGGCTCCCAGGCACATCATCTTTGCCCCAGTTTGAAACACAAAGCTTTATTTACATTTATAAAAGAGAGTAACTGAGGAAATTAGCCAAGCGGTTCAACTTCTCTTATCTACCACCCCCACAGGTTCTCTCTCTCTCTCTCTCCCCCCACCAGCTCTGCATGTCACTATACTTTTAATGTCACATGACAACCTGTGTGTCAGACACCAGCTGGCCTCCACCATGTTGGACCCGTACCTGAGTTTCTGATCTGTTCCTAATCCAAACCTGAGCCTTGGTTCCATCTTCCATTTATAATCTTATAAGCGCTCTTTAAATTTACCTCTTTGGACTTTGTTCTTCTGTTCCTGGAGATGGTTTAGTAAAGTAAATGAAGCATAAGCACTGGCATCAGATGCTACTTACTAGGCATGTGAGTTATTTATCATCTCTAAGCCTCTGTTTCCTCGTATGTAATGGGCATATTATGAGGATCAAATGTGATATATAAATAGGATCAGGAACATTTTGTTAAGAGTTCAATGCATGTAGTTACTATTATTAATATTATTTCTTATCTCCACTTCTGTCAACAACTTTGATTTGGATTCCCAATGCTGGTTCTGCCTTGGAGGATATACTTCTGGAGTGTTATGTGCTAGTCAGAACTAGTTTCCTGTACCTGACCTTTTCAGCTACAGTTCATATACAAAGTAGATAATAATAGAGACCATATTTTCTGAACAAAGACAGGACATAATTTTATAAAATGGCATATTTGTGCAAATAATAAAGGCAAGATTTGAAACCAGGTCTGCTACAGGAAATCAGAGACTTATGACTTCTGTACTTACACTTACAATGTGAATTTTATACTCTGGATGAAGATGAATTTCCGAGTCACAAGGTAGTGCTAAACATAATTAAGAATATGACCTCATGATAACACAGTGAATTGAGAAAGGAAGGTTGATTACATAGGGAGAAGTTGTCTCCATTTCAAGGAGGTATTTTTCTTCCCCCAAACAGAAAGCAGAGCCTTTTAAGTCAGATCTGGGGTTATATCCAGACTCCACCATTTAAAGTCCATGGACAGCCCTGGCTGGTGTAGCTCAGTGGATTGAGTGCGGGCTGGGAACCAGAGGGTCCCGGTTCAATTCCCAGCCAGGGCACGTGCCTGGGTTGCAGGCCGGGTCCCCGTGAGGGCCAAGTGAGAGGCAACCATACATTGCTGTTTCTCTCCCTCTCTGTCTCCCTCCCTTCCCCTCTCTCTAAAAATAAATAAATAAAATCTTTAAAATCCATGGACAGAAAGACTCCAAAGCCTCTATTATTAATGAAGAAACTGAGGCTCAGATAAATAAAACCAAGATTAATGATACCCATCTTACAGACATATTATGGAAATTAGAAATTATGTATAAAATACTGATACATTGTTTGGTCTAAATAAATACATTTCCTGGAAATCTAGAACCAGGTTTCTCTTCAGGATGAAAAGACACTGAAATTATGCCTACCTTCCATATAACCAAGCTCTATATTTTTTATAATCTTTTTTTTAAAAGATTTTATTTATTTATTTTTAAAGCGGAAAGGGAGGGAGAGAGGGAGAGAAATATCAAATGTGTGGCTGCCACTTGAGCGCCCCTTACTGGAGACCTGGCCCACAACCCAGGCATGTGCCCTGACTGGGAATCGAACCAGCAACCCTTTGGTCCACTGAGCCACACCAGGCAGGGCCCAAGTTCTATATTTTAAAACAAACAAAAACCTACATAGCTAGTATAAGACATGGAAATAAACATTTTCTATATTTACATTTAACCCTAACTTGTCCAATATATATATTTAGATAGACAACTTAGATATAAATGAAGTACTTTTTCAATATTGCTTTCTAAAAAGGAAATATTCAAAGGATTCCTAATATTCTTTGCAGTACTGTGTTATTATGTAAGTGAAGCATTGGGCAGTCTGAGGCTTTGTCATTTAAAAAAGCCGTAAAAAATTATCACTTCGCATTTTATGGAGAAATAAGGAGAATATTTCTAAGCTCACGGAGGCACTTAGTGAGCCCTCACAAAAAAAGAGACTCCATATTTCTGTATATTTATTGCCTAATTTTCAAGAAGAAATATTTCTCTTATCCAAATAAATCTTGAACATTTTAGATATGTTGAAAAATTGTATGCTGAGTGTTTTTTGTTTTTTATTCCTAATGAATCAGTGATTTTGACCTTCATTCCATATGCCCCTTTAATTTATGATGAATAAAGTAATACTGATTTTTCAAAAATTAATACACACTCTCAAGCCACCAAGTTTCCAAATTATGATATTTCCATTGGCAAATGAAATAACATGCTGTCCATGCAGTTAGTGATTTGAGGCAATTTGAACATCGTGATAAAAGGAGGGGGGATTACAAGCAGTGTTATAATTAAAGGTCTGTTGATTCTTCAGTTTAAATGCCATTGTTGAAAGATTTTTCACTCAGATGTCAAAGTCTGTGGCCAGCCAAAACTTGGCATGCTAGAACTCAGCCCAGAGAAACATTGTGTTCTACAGATTTAAAAACCAAAATCTGTCAAGAAAAGAAATGTTGGGCTTGGGCTGATTTCTCATGAATCAGAACCCGAGCATAGCCAAATACCACCTCCTCTTTACGAAAGAAAGTAGTGCAGGTGGATGTTAATGGGAAATGTTTGTTCAGATGAGAAATGAAGGGAAATTATTGTTAGATGTCATCATACTGAGCACTGGGTTAAAGTGTTATGTAATTAAAGCATGTTTCTTTGAGAAGGCTGAAGCATTTCAGATGTTTGTGGTTAATCTTTCGTGGGTGATTAGCTGGGGAGCAGTGCTGACCTATCTTCCAACATTGCGTATTGAGGTTCAGTTTCTCCACATTGCTTCCCTTGTTGCTGGAAACACTTGAAGCAAAACTTTATTGGCCTAACTCACCACCTAGAAATATATTTCCATATACCAGGCTTCCCTTTCTTTAATTTGAAGGTTATTAGGGCCTATGAGCTGCATCTAGCTAGCCGCTAGAATTATTTTTGGTACAAAGAGTATTTTAAAATAATTTGAGACTTTCAGACAACTTTTAAAGATCAAGAGATCTCACCAAAAAATATCCAGATTATTTTCAGCTTCTCTTGAAAATGTGAAGATCTGGCAGTACTAGACCTACGTTTGCACATGGTGCCAGTATTGGGAACAGAGTGGTGGCTGTTCCCTTCAGACAAGCCATTTCCTCTCCAGTTTGACAAAGCCTCCCTCCATCAGCCCAGGCTGTATGCCATACCCGCTCCACTCATTCTCTCCACCACCCCGGCTCCTGGAGGCATTTGACTTTTCTTTCTTTGCTTGTGATAGGTGCTATCTTTTCCTTGCTTTTGGTATCAAGTTTTAAAGCTTCCAAATATTTCTTCCCAATAAATAATAGCATAGCAAAAGCTGTGAGTACTTGATGCTTAACAGAGCATTATTGAAAATGACAAAAACTGAAATGTAACCAAAATGTCCAAAAAATAGGAGATCACTTAAATATATGTTGCTATGTCCACGGAGTGAAATACTATACAAGGCTTAAAAATATATGTCCTGAAAGAATGTAGGTACAAAACAATATATATAGCAAGATTCCTATTTTGTAGGAGAAAAAAATATTTGTACATACAATAGAGTGCTAAAGTGATATCTCAGGCCAATATTAGGAAAATATGTACATATACAATATCATATGTGTGCCCCAAGGGTAGCTTTAGTAGTTCCTCTTCCACATGGTTTCCTTACTTCATTTGACCCAAGATGTGGAAGATATTCCGAAGCTATTTTTTAATTCTCTATCTAAAGCTGATTACCTTCTTCATTTATTCTTCAGAGAATACAGTCAAGAATAAGATTTCTGTGGTCATTTTAAATGCTTGTAGAAGTATTCTTGCCCACATGATAGACTACCACCATGGTGAAGAATGAGAACCGAGTACCTGTGATGGCCTGGAGTTGGTTTTTTCTTCTGAAGCACCATTTGCTGATACCAAAAATTATTTTAAACTTTTTGAAAGCATCTTGAAAAAGAAAAATTACACATAAATATGCAACTTACTCATATGAACACAGAAACTCTTAGGGGCTGGAATTGAAACTCATCATCACAGAGGCATCAACTTCATGCCAACCACAGGAAGTAAAGCTCACAGGAAAAAGCTATCTAAGCATTTATGGACATTCTTCTGATCCCAGCACTTAGCACAATGCCTAGCAGACACGAAAGTCCCCCAAAGTATTCACTGAATTAAATATGAATAAATTTGCACTCCCATCAAGGAACAATTAACCTGTGCATCAAAAAGTCAGTCATCTTTTAAGTAAAACTCAAGCAATAAAATTCAGGCTTTACTCATAAAACTTCCAGATATAGTTTGAGTGCTTCAGAGTTAATAATGCCACAGGGGAGAACATGTTTGTGTATGCGTGTGGTTGAGTGCTTGTATGAGTTTGAGGAAAGGGTGCAAAGGAACAAGAGGCAGTTCCTCAAAGATGAGTCTAGTCCTGAAGACTCTAGCTCTTAAATATGCCTCTTCCTCCTGGCAGCGCTAGCTTCCCTGTTTCTGATGCGACGGTTCCCACCCAGAGCATCCTTCACCTTTGGGCTCCACGGCATCTGTTTTTATGACGTATGGATGATCTTTTCTTGCACCTTTATCCATTCTTCCTTCATCTGCCCACAGAATGTAAATTTGCTTTTCTTTCTTCCATCACTGCATTCTTGCCGTCTGTGGGCAATTGTATAGAACCATAACACTGCAGCCACACATTTATATCACCTCCCTGAAGATCTGAGCATCTAGTCCTAGCCTACAGACTCTGGTACTACAGACATGGGTTTCCAGCTGCCAGCTGCACATTTCCATCTGGATGTGACACCCACAACATCTTAAACTCCCACTGTTATCCTTAGAGTATTCTAGAAACTAATCAAGTCAACCCCAAATGTATTTTGTGCTTTTCTATACTTATGCTTTTATTCTGTGCCCCTTGCCTAAGACCTATCTCTCCAAATTCTGTTGGAACCTTTCCCATGTCCCAAAGTCCATCTCAAACACTACCTTCTTCAAGCAACTTTTTTCAGTGTCTGTCCTCAAATGATGTTCCTCATGCCACGAAACTGACAGAATTTTGTTAACAACTCTTTATGGTATTCACTTTATTTTGTATTGTATTTTAGTTATGTGGTGTTTATTTTCTCCCATATTCTAAATACTAGATTCATGGCTTCTTACTTATTTTTGTGGCCATTTTCTAGAGGTTAGGTCCTAGCAAAGTCCTTTACTCATAGCAGGTACTATTTAAATATATGAAGTCGGTCCAGAAAAAATCCAACCATTGTTAATATAATAAGAACAGTTTGTGCGACATCACTGATATAACCTGGCAGCCAAGGAGAGTGGACTGAAACACACATGCGTGGACAATGACAACTTCGCTGTACTAGTCAGTGGGGGCGGTAGACACTGTCGAGGGAGCATGTGTACTGTGTGGCTGCGGCATTCAAAATGACTGAGCAAGTAGAGCAATGAATCTGCATCAGACTTTGCATTAAGCTTGAGCATTCCTCCATGGAAACTATTTGGATGACTCAGAAGGCTGCAGCTATGGGCAACTGGTGATTGGCGGCTTCGTCATGCCCACTCATGCATCACGTCCCATGCAGAGTTTTTTTGGAGAAACATCAAATCATCAGGTGACTCAGCCCCCCTACAGCCCAGATTTGGCACCCTGGGACTTCTGGCTTTTCCCAAAACTAAAATCCCCTTTGAAAGGAAAAAAGATTTCAGACCGTCGATGAGATTCAGGAAAATGTTACAGGGCAGCTGATGGTAATTGGGAGAACTGTGTGAGGTCGCAAGGTGCCTACTTTGGAGGAGACTGAGGCATCACTGTCCTATGTACAATGCTTCTTACATCTTGTTTCTTCTTCAGTGTCTATTTTTCATAGTACATGGCTGTATACTTTCTGGACAGGCCTCGTATATTGAATGAAAGTGGGTTTATATATTGATGGTTGTACATGTGTTGTAATTTGGAAAGCCCAGAAAGTTCACCTAACCAAAGTGTCTCCCCTATTTTCCAGGCCATAAGATCTGGCTTTGGGGCCTTTCTCCTTTACAAATGGGGATTTTCCACTAACTTGTGTCTTTCTTTTTCCTAGCAAGTAAACTGTTGACTAGTTAATAGTTGAGTTCCCCCACCTTCTAAGATCTATTCATTACCACCTAAGAGGAATAAAGTCTTAAAAGAATAGGCCAGAGGTCAAGTATGTTTTCAAGGGGTAACAAATAGTAAAAGGTCTATGATAGAGGAAGGGGAATAGAAAGTAGCTTGGGCTGTGCCATTTATAAGTTGTATGCCTTACTTTTCTCATCTGTGAAACTGGATGTTAACAATTACTACCTTATAGAGATGGTAGGAGAACTAAATAACTAGTACAAAATAATAATTAATAAATAATAAAGTGCTTCAAATAATATCTGACACTAAGTGCTAATAAGTGTTAGCTATTAAGTATTTATATATGGCAAAACATAGTGTATATAATCATATGTCTATTAAACACATGTATTTACTTAATGGATAATAAACATACCTATATATTTAACAATTATACTATAATTGTTGTAATTGTTATTTCACTGTATGGACATGATGGCAGATTCCAAAGAAACTCCCAAATAGCCAAAGACCTTAAATGTCTGGGCTGGAGTGTGTAAAAGAAAAGAGAACATACAGAGCACAAACTGATAGTTGCCAGTGGAGAGGAAGTTGGGGGGATGAGCAAAAAAGTCGAAGGGGCGTAAGAGATACGAACCTCCAGTCAGGGGGTGCTCTGTACAGCACAGGGAATATAGTCAGTGCTATAGTAACCCGGTGCTGTGACAGGTGGTTACTAGACTTGTATGATCACGTCATAAGGTACATAAATGTCAAATTGTTATGGTATACACCTGAAACTAACATAATATTGTGTGTCAACTATACTTTCATAAAAAGAAAAAAATTTGAAAAAGAACAGAGAACAAGCTTTGTCAGACAGACAGGGGTTTGGCACTCAGCTCTGCCACCTCTTAGCTGCATACTGGGGAAGCTGGTCAGCCTCTCTGAGCCCCAGCTTCTTCGTCTACAAAAGGAAGGCCTTATCTTTTACATTTGCTTTGAGGGTTAAGTGAGTTTTGTTCTCCCTAATCATTTTGAGATAGGATCTCACCCTTTTCATGATTCCTAGTCTTTTTCTGAACTTCACATTTGTTGTCTTGACAAATTAGATGCCAGACTTTTTGTTTTGAACCAAACTTAGATAAAACAGGTGGCACTGTTTCCGGGGGGTGGGGGGGAGATGGCTGTACCAGCTAATAATTTCAAATTAGTAATTTAATGCAGTGGTGAAATGTTAAAATATGTACCAATTAATATGCACTATGTCTAATAGAGAACAAATATCAAGCTAGCTAAATCCTTAACCTAGAACAAACTTACCAGTCAGACCTAGGTTTTCTTTTCCTTTTCATGAAATATGTTCTATCTTTGGAAATAATTAACATTACTAATCCACAGGTTTTGCAGTTGGTCATATTTTAGAAGTATAAGAATTCAGATTTTTACTAAAAACAAAAAGTCCTTTCCACATAATACTATAGAAAGGAGTGAGTAGGGATTGGTGGGAGAGGAAAACAGGAAAAAATGATCTTGAAAATGTCCAAAACTCCTGGATATTTAGGTCTGAAAGAAAAAGAACCTTGTAACGTACCTTCTCACATTTAGTCCTATTCGTGTAGTGCTGTGATGTGGCACTGAATGCTCTAGGGGACCCACGGCAAGTGTTACAAATGCAACCAAAAGTCTCATGAAAATGAGCCTCTTAATGGTATGTGAGCTGGTCTGCAATGGCCTCAGGAAATCCCCCCAGCTATTCCCGTCCTTTTCATCCACTACATTCTCTGACTCTAAGGGAAACTCCACTTCACCTCCTTGACCAGAATTGAGCAGACATTGATATGGGAACTCAGTGCTTTATTTATTCATTTATTAGTCTTTGTCAGTTGTATTCTACCAGAACAAAAGAATATATATATTCTTTGCATTAATTTAAATGTAAGGATGTGCAAATATGTGTTTGTGGGAAATGCATATTTTTGTTTATGTAATTTTATGAGTAGCTTGCTTTAATTTAAAATATTTTCCATCAAATCTGTATTATTACTTAGAGCCTCACCATCACCTCTGCTTGACATATTAGCTGAATTTCTCAAAAAGTTGCATGTAAAGTGAGCTTTTTAAAAGAGAATCATGTTTTTCTATTCACTTCTATAATTAGTCAGGTTAAGTGTCACATGGGAAAAAATAAGTGGCCCAATGCATAATTTAAAAAAAAAATTAAGAACCGCAACTTCACCTCAGTGATAATGATGCATTTATCTATGGGCATTTTATGTGCCTTAATTGCCCCCAAGAAATGCCAATAAGAAGTGCATCCAATTAAACAGCAGGTATTTTGGAAGCAAATGCTATGTGTAAACCACTGTACTGGAGGCAAAGGGAAATGTAGAGAAGTATAAGTCCGGGATTATCCTCAGGGAGCATACAGTCTAGTTAAGAATAGTACAAGACAGAAAAGGTAGGACTGTATACAACAATTGAAAGTTTAAGTAACCATTCAAGATATTCAGGCATGGTCTCTGCACAGTTATGTTAATGACTGATTTTAAAATATACCACATGGTTAATTGCCCTTTCATTGGAAGGACTCACTGATTGGGTACCATATATACTTACAGCTACTCTGAAAGCAGCAATGCTTGAGAACGTCATCTCAGCTCGACTCACATATCTGTTTAAACACAATTTGGGCAATTCAAGCGATAATGTTTTTTACTGTGGTAGAATACATGTTCCTTTTCTTTTAAATGTTGAACATCCAGTAGCCTCCCTACAGATTTTTGTTCAGGAATGTTTGTTGAGCAATTAGACATTTCTCAGTAGATGTTTGATGTTAAGCTACCCAGGAATGGTCTTTGAAGGTATTTTCACTCCTGGACACCAGCCTTGGGTGCCACAATTCCTTCAATTTTGTAATACTGAATTTGTTTTTACCTGGGGAATATATTTAAAGCAGAGTTGTCCAGAGCACAACCATAGTAAATTCTGCAGCAGTGTTTATTTAATGTATAACTGGTCAGAATCATCTCAGAGATCATATAGGGACTTAATCTTTAGTTACCACTTTAGTTATAACCTGTCAGGGAGATTAGGGTAAATTCAAGGGAAAACCATAGAAGTTTGTACAGCTTAAAGGTTTAAAATATGCAGGCTACTATATCCAACATTTCTATACATACCTTTACTCTTCTACTGAAGTGTAAATAATAATAAAATCGATAATGCCAAGCAAATGGGATCTTTAGCTTACAAAGCATTTTGGATACGTCCTTCCCTTTTCATCCTCAACTTGTGATGTCAACCACTTGTAAGGTGGTAAGGCAAATATTACCCACATTTTACAAATGAAAAATATGTGAAGTTTAAAAGGACAGATGAGTTGCTTACGACAGAGCTCTTAAAAGGTGCAGCTGCTTGCCCTGGCGCACACGCTGTGACTGTCTCAGAGGAAGCAGCGACGCACACAGAGCCTTCGCCATACCACAGGAGTGGAAGGCACCGAGGAGAGGCCAGAATGCAGACCTGTGGGCTCCAGTCTTCAGAGATGGAAGAGCCCTCAGGCCAAAAGGCGTACCTGCTATGATTTCATGCAAGACTGAAAAGGTATAGTTAGCTATCTTTTATAGAGTTGTTCTTCCCACTTATACAGTGCCGTTGATAAATACTGTGAATTTTTATTACTCAGAGATTGGATAAAATCCTGATGATTTTCCATGAAAATCATGGTTGTGTCTAATCCAGTTGTGTCAGAGTTTTTTCAGACCCCCAGTCACTTCAGTCTCTACAAAAGTCGCAGTGCTGATCTGGACAATCCTTCCTACCTACCAGAACTTATGGGGATTTTTATTTCTGTTGAAAAATCTGTGAATATAATCAGTTGTCTTTGAGCTGGCTTCCTGGAGCTTCTTACTTATTTAAGAAGATGGTATGGAAATGATGGAAATCATGGACCACTTTACTAAAACTGAGTGTCACTGGGAATTGATAAAGAAGTGTGGTTTTGAATCCCATGAGACACAGGCTCTCATTGGCAATATAGAATTCAAAGCTGTCACTAAATTTTGCTTCCTGATGAGTAGAAAAGGTAGAGAGACTAATAAAAAGGTAGAATGTCAAATCAAGAAATTCAACATTTAGTTCCAGAAACACTGGTCAGTGGGTCCTCTATTCAATATCACATCCTTTAAAAGTCTACAGACTTCCAGCCTTCATTTTGGCTTGAAGGATGGACCTGTCATGTCGGGTTTTTTTACTTTCTTGCTGTTATTATTTTGGAGCCTCAGTTAATATGAAATAGCAAGGTGATACCCCCAACACCTTGGTCTTAGGGCATTCACAATACTTAATGTTTTTTCCATAATAATAATCCTGGCTGCAGTTATAAAATATTTTCATATTTATGATCTTATTAGTCCTACATTAGCCTCTTGCATAGATGGGGGATCATTATTGTTGTTGTTGTTGTTGTTGTTTTCATCATTCCCATTTTGTAGATGAGGAGATAAACAGAGTAAGAATCCAATCTAAGGTCACACAGCTGGCAACAGAGCCACAGTTACACCCTGGTGAGCAGGTGATCTTACTCACAGTTCAGTAGACTTGCCAGGCCTCATAGATTTGCTATGACAGTGGTTCTCAGCCAGGCTCTAGAATGACCTAAAGGACTTTTAAAAATATAGGCACTCAGATATCTACCTCTGAGTGTCTGATTTAGTAGAATGGAGTAAGGCCCAAGGATTTATTTTTCTTACAAGTTTCTAGGTAATGCCAAGGCTGCCAAAATCCACTCTTTTAAGAGCTGTGTCCTACAGATTGTATGCAGTAACTTAATGGCAATGATACATTAAGACAAGATAGTCAAATAAGAAGGATGTTTATTTTGCATGATGCTTCCTCTGCTGCTGCTTTTCTCTATTTCTGATCTCTATTGGGAAAGAGCAGAACAAATGTGGGGCGCACACTAGCCAGAGAGTATTGCATTGTTTAGAATGAGTTTAGATCTTCTGGCACTCATGAATTGAGCATCAAAATCCTTCTGTTTGCTTCTACCTAGGAATTCCTATTATAGATTATCTTGGAGTTATGATTGCCAACCCATCAATGAAGAGCCTCTCTAATATTGAACAGGGGGAAATATGATTAGGTGGATCTATAGGCAACTGATCCATTAAACAACAATCTTTGCATAGCTATCTCCATGTCAACCTAGAAGGAAATTCTTAATGGCAAGAGGGAGAGAGAGACTGATTCTTGACATATCCTAGTCAATATTTTTCTGAAGACTGGTAAGAATTTCTTGTATTACAGGCTCAGTTTGAATCAACAAGGTAATATATCTGCTTTTTTACAAAGGTAAGAAATATTTCAGCTGTGTTGTGAGATAACGTTCAGATCAATATAGCTGATAATGGAAGGGCTGGTTGCTCTGGATGTTCTAGGGAATAGTCAGTATCCTTGCCTTTTCTACCTTCCAAAAGCCATCTGCAGTCTTTTGCTCATGATCCCTTCTATGAGTAAATCCAAACTCTTATTTCTGTCATCACATCTCCTACTGTCAGCTCTGGTCCTCCTGCCTCTCTCATATAAGAATCCTTGTGATTGCATTTAGAGCCTACCAAGATAATCCAGGGTAATCTGCCCATCTCAGTGCCCTTAAATTTAATCACATTCACAAGACCCCTTTTCCATGTAAGGTAACATTTATAGGTTCTGGGATTAGGACATGGATATCTTTTGCAGGGTCATTATTTAGCCTACCACAGTCCCTTTCTAGTGTGTTTATTAGACTACATTTGGAATGGAGTACCTCTTAAAAATATACCTTTTATTGCCTAATAAAATATGTCCTAAATGAGGGTGGCAGGGTTATGAAAGGCAAGGATGTGACTGAGGAAGGCATGGGAACAGGAGACAGGAGAACTGGGTTCCAATACTAGCTTTGCTTCTACCAACTTTTGTGACCTTAAGTTTATTCAATAAAATGTCTCTGCCACTTAGTTATTCTCTGTAAACTGAGAGAACCAGAAAATCTCCTAAATACCTCCTAGATCTAAGAGTTTATGCTTCTATAAACTCTATCAGACTGTTTCTAGATGACATTTAAATTTAAAACCAAGTGCTTACTTACCACCTCTAATAGTCAATATAAATCTTGTCCAATTTTCTTTTGAATTCAAAATTCACTTAAATTTCAAATTTGAAATGTGTTATCCAAGGACTTCTTGCTGTTAAACTAGTGATACGGCAAAAATCACAAATACAAGTGCTTTTCACTAGCTAATTTTTAAATATCTTCCCAACAATGCTACTTTAGTCTAAGCATCAAATCACTAGTCTTAGGGTGATATTATACCTTTTACGTATTAGAAACTTGGGACACAGAAAGAATAACTTCCAATAACATGAGAAGAACTAAGAGAGTTAAGCCAAGACAAAGAAACGTGGCCCAAATGAAAGAACAGATTAAAGCTCCAAAAATAGAACTGAGCGATGAGGAGATAGACAGCCTATCAGATGGAGAGTTCAAAACACTGATAATCAGGATGCTCACAGAAATGATTGCGTATGGAGGCAAAATAAAGGAAGAAGTGAAGGCTAAACAAAATGAAATAAATAAAAATATACAGGAAAAAACAGTGAAGGGAAGGAAACTGGGACTCAAATAAATAATTTGGAACAAAAGGAAGAAATAAACATTCAACCAGAACAGAATGAAGAAACAAGAATTCAAAAAAAAAAAAAAAAAGAGAAAAATGAGGAGCTTAGAAACCCATGGGACAATTTTAAATGTTCTGGCATCCAAATCATAGGGGTGCCAGTAGGAGAAGAACAAGAGCAAGAAATTGAAAACTTATTTGAAAAAACAATGAAGGAGAACTTCTCCAGTCTGGCAAAGGAAATAGACTTCCAGGAAGTCCAGGAAGCTAAGAGAGTCCCAAAGAAGTTGGACCCAAGGAGGAGCACACCAATGCACATCATAATTACATTACCCAAGATTAAAAATAAGGAGAGAATCTTAGAAGCAGCAAGGGAAAATGGGACAGTTACCTACTAAGGCGTTCCCATAAGACTATCAGCTGATTTCTCAAAAGAAACCTTTCAGGCAAGAAGAGGCTGGGAAGAAGTATTCCAAGTCATGAAAAATAAGGACCTACAACCAAGATTACTCTATCCAGCAAAGCTATCATTTAGAATGGAAGGGCAGATAAAGTGCTTCCCAGATAAGGTCAAGTTAAAGGAGTTCATCATCACCCAGCCCTTATTATATGAAATGTTAAAGGGACTTATCTAAGGAAAAGAAGAAGATCAAAAACTGTGAATAGTAAAATGACAACAAACAACTATCAGCAACTGAACCTATAAGAACAAAAACAAACTAAGCAAACAACTAGAACAGGAACAGAATCATGGAAATAGAGATCACATGGAGGGTTATCAGTGGAGAGAGGGAGGGGGAGAAAAGTTACAGAGAATAAGAAGCATAAATGGATGGTACAAAACAGACAAGGGGAGGTTAATAATAGTATAGGAAATGTAGAAGCCAAAGAACTTATGTGTATGACCCATGGACGTGAACTGAGGGTGAGGGATGCTGGAGGAAATGGGGATACCAGGCAGAGGGGGATAAAGGAGAGAAAAAATATGACAACTATAATAGCATAATCAATGAAATATGCTTAAAAAAATAAAATTCACACCAAAAAAAAGAAAAGAAAAGAAGAGAGTTACCAGCTGTTGCCTCCAGGTTTTCTGAGATGTCTACCACCATGGCAGGCATGATACCAGACAGTACATGAAGTAGGTCAAGCAGAGTGCAAAACCCTTGTCCTGAACATCTCAGTCTGAAGGTATGAATGACCAACGAGAAAACAGTCACTGAGTGACTGCTGTCACTATTACTGGGTCTAAGAGGTGAGAAAGGGCTGGCATATCACTCTTTTGTTTTCCTTTGGCATGGAACTTGAGCACTGATTCCCGAAAGGAAATAGGGCCAGTTTCATACAGATCTCACTGCAGCATTCGAGTCATCCCACAAACACCAATCTTAAATGATTTACAGAGGACCACAAAGAATAATTTGGAGGAAGTTTACAGGAAGGAAAGCTTTGAGAGCTGAACCAGAAAAGGTGCTTGAAAGTAAATCAAATTATGGCATACAATGAATTATGGCATTTATTATTATGTGCAGAGTATGCATGGAATTTTGAACTAAAAGCTGGGAAGCAAAGGTCTAGAAAGTCTCATGCATAGTAAATAAATTAACCCTCTATTCTCTTACTTTTTACGCATCCTATATTTGGTGACTTGTTCATACAAATGTCCACTGAAAAGTACTGTTAAACCACACTCTGCCATTTACGCATTTGTGTTTTCATAATTAAAATATATGCTTCCAGGAGATTTTCTCCAGTGTCATGTGGACACAGTCTTTTCAAGTATTTCAAAAGCCAAGCATTCTTTGGGAAGAAGAGAAGCATTTTGTTTGTTTATGACTGACCAAGTTTCCTAAACTTATTAAATTGAGATCCCCTGGCCTTTTCTTCTGTAAGTTGAAGACTATTCTAATAAATTATTTGGCAAAGAAAAAAACCTGCCAAATCCAAATCCAGTCTAATAACTAGATTAATGATTGTTCTAGAACCCATGAGTTCAGTATACTGTATCATGCAGGATCCATGCTCACTTTCTACTTTATGCTGGAAACTACATAGTATAAGGAAATGAGCTTATCATGAGCAGGTCATCAGCTCTTGAAATATCTGCTCATGAGAAAAAAAAGTATGATTGGAATCTTGTCACCAAGGAAATGGTTTAAAAATTTGTTTATTTCAGTGCCAAACAAAAATCTTAACTTCAACTAGTTATGGTTATTTTGCAACAACTTTAATTCTTTTGCCCATTCATTCATTACATGGCTACTATATACTAATCATTTAGAAAAATAAAACCCTATGGATGATGCAAACCTTAAATATCACTGTATGTTTGTATGTGTTCGTATGCATTTTTAAAGAGCACATTTGTGACAGAAAGTGAAGAATGGCATGGTCAGAGAAAAATTAAAGAGACACGATGTAATTATCTGAAATGGAATGAAGCCAATTAATAACCCATGTGCTAACACTCCCTTCAAAGTGCTGGAAATGCCGTCAGATATTTCAATGTCTTGCGTGGTCATAGCCAGCAATCTTCACCTCATCCATTTTCAGCACTACTCAGCGACTGGCTCCCCCCAGCTCCTGAGGACAGGCTGCCACCTGAGGTGAGCTGGAGAAGAGGTATAGATTGTATAATCTGAGCACAGGATTCTCGCAAGTGATTGTGCACAGATTTTCACTTATTATTTTAGTATAGTCAAAACCCTGGTGTTTTATGCATTTGCTTATCTATTCAACTCATATTTACCAACACCTACGGCACATCAGTCCAGCATCATGGCTAAGAGTGGAGGCTTTAAAGTTAGGTGCCTGGATTTCATCTCCAGTTCCGCACTCACTGGCTATGTGGTTTTGAGCAAGTCTCCTAATCCTTCTATGTCTTGATTTCCTTTTCTACGAAATGAGGGTTGGTCGTACCTAATTCATAGGGCTGTTATGACAAAAATGTATAATAAAATATGTAAAGTACTAAGCAGAGTGCTTGGCACAAATCAAGCAAGAGCATTATTATGAGCCAGGAAATATTCCAAAGTCTGTGAACAAAGAGATCAGACAACCCTGAGATGATCCTTGATGTTTAGATTCTAGAACTTTGGGGTTCTAAACTTCACAGTCTCTGTCGCCAACCCTTTCTAATAGAAATCCATGTGTTACATCTTTGCTTTGCTATGTGTATTCATATCTTGTACCCACATGCTTTGAATATAACACACTCAGCGCATCCATAGTATGCAGTTTTGTTTATACACACCCTCATGTTATGCTTTCCTCAATAATAATTGCTATTAATGACCAACCGTGGACTTTATATATGTTAACTCATGTTATCCTGAAAACAACCTTATGGGATCATTTTTGTCGTCTTTTACAGATAGGGAAACTGAATCTTTGAGACGTCTGTGACTCAGGCAATGTTATGAAGGTCTGTTGGACCCCAAAGCTTATTATCTTTTATATTCAGTTCACGCAGCGTGCATTTACCAAGCACTTCACTGGTCTCTGCTCTGGGCTTTTGCCTATCAGGTGCTTTGAGACCTGCAAGAGGACCAACCAATGTCAAATTCACTGAACCCTCATCCCTCTAAACTGATCGACTGTGGACCACATGTTTTAGACCTGTCACAGCAGCCGTTGTTAAAGGGGTTGGTGTGCAAATAAACTAAATTACTCTGGCTATGACTTCCCTCAGATTACCTGCCTTTGAGTGGGCTCCCAGGTGTCTGGCATTTTTCAGTTTTCTTTTTTCACCCCAAGTAGCAACATCATTGCTGAAGCATGACTGAGAGATAGTTTTCACTTTCATATACACCATGATTCTTGTTTTAGGACAAGAGACTTAGCGGTAATCTCTCCAGCAACATCTGATGGCACTGTTCTCTTCATAAGCACCTCTTTCCCCCTTTAAAAAAATTACCTTCCTTTATCTGTAGTCAAGAGGGAAATCCTTACTGAATACAATCATATGTCTCCCCAAAAGAGATACCATCAAGGACGTGGGCAGTTACTACAGTTTCCCCTTTCTATTTTAGTAGCTTGTTTCAATTGAAATATATAGGAAAAGTCGCCCATAGCTAATCTTTCAGGTGGAAAATCTGAGCCGTGATTTCAAACGACATTGTAAGCTGAAAAACTCAATCTCTTTCACCCACAGTATGCCTATATTTTAAAAATGAGTTGTATGAGAGAACTGCGTCTTTTGATATGGTGATCTATAGCACACAATATTCACAGAGAGAATTGCAAACTCTGGGACAGGTCTCTGTAGGCTGATGCACTGGCCGTCGCTGGCCTGGAGTGTGGCACCAGCTGCACCTTGCTAAGATGGGGCTTGTACAATGTTATATTTTTCTGCTTTTCTCTGAAAAGGAATTACGAATTTGCAGCCTTAGAATTCAAAATGCACAAAAATATTACTACTTAGATATTTTTAAAAATTGGAGGTTTGTGCTCTAGCTGTATAGATGAAGGAATCTGTTATTCTGGAGACCGGGTGATTTTCATACCTGTTGGGCCAGAATCTTTAAAGAGAGCTGCAGGTTAGCTGGTGTGCTGGAAAGAGTACTGGCCTGGAGGGCTGCCGGTGCCCCGGGTTCCAGTGTCGTCGACATCGCTATTGCCTTCGTGATTTATTAGCCCAAGTCTCTGGGCCTCAGTTTCCTTATCTGCTGAATTAGGGCATCGGAGAGATTGATCTCTGTGGCTTTTCCTGGCTCTGGTATCCTCTGGGTCTGCGAATTGCCTTCAGTGTCTGCCATAGTCTGCCTTGCCAGCTCTGTTTGTCACAAAGATTAATCCGTTTTAACTGTACCTTGGAGTGCTCCTGGGAGAGGAGGCTGGATGGATTGTTTTGCACCTATTATTGCATCAGAACTTTTGCCTTTTTAGAGGAGATCATGCCGTGCCTAAAATCTGTCTGCCTCTCTGCCCACTGACTTCGTCTGTGCTGATCTCTTGCCACGGTGCCTCTTCTTCCAGCATCCGTCTCCCTCCAAGATCTAGACTCGGCATCCGACTGTACCTGTCTTGTTCTCTGCAGCATCTGTCTGCTGCACTCCTAGACCATCGTTAATAAACTTTCACACATTACACGCAGACCCTAATATGTTGGCACCTGCACATAAATATCTACCGTTCATGAAACTAGGGGAGAAAACTCCATTTTTAAAAAAAGACCTCTATCTAAATGCCATTTGTATTTGCACTTTTTGTTTAGTTGTAAGTTTTAATAGTTCCCCCTTTGAGGATTTGTCAGTACGAGCAGTATTGCTTATCAGAACACACCAACAGTCTTTTTGTAATATTCGCTTTTCCCCTTTGGTTCAGCCGAGCCCGCTGACAGATCATTCAAATTCAATTGTTTTATGTCTAAGCCGAACAGCTAATTAAAGTCGGGATGATTAACCTGACTGGCAGTGTCGCTCTCCCTCGCGCTCTCTCTCCCTTTCCCTCTCTCCCTCCCTCCTGTTCCAATCAGTCTTTTTCTCACACACTCTCTCCCTCCGTGTCTCTCCCTCCGTGTCTCTCTCTCTCTCTCTCCTCCTCCTCCTCCTCTCTCCCCTCTCTCCGTCTCTCCCTCCCTTGGTTGGTCTCTCTCTCTCTCTCTGTCTGTCTCTTGCTCTACTGTTTTTTTTTTCCCTCTCTCTCTCTCTCCTAAACGTGGTCTGCTTGCTGATGGCAGAATGGCACTCGGAGATTTGTGCATTGTGTCTGGTTTCCTACGGGCAGGCTGACCCAGTGCCTCCAGGGACTTATCAATAGACCACTCAGAAGAGACACAGACAGGAGAGAGGAGGAGGGGTGGGGGGAGAGAGAGAGAATCAATATCAAGAATAGAAGGAGCTCCGAAGCCATTTTTTTTTTAAAGAAGTATCGGGACTTGGGAGAGGGTGACAAAGAAGGTTTTTCAAAGAGGCAGTGGAGGAGGTTCTAATAAATTTGGAAGGAAACAGTTCCCTGTCTTGGGAAAAGGAGAACTCCTGACTGATTAGCATTCACACCAGGTATGAGATGTTCGCTACCCCTTATCACTGTGTCGCAACCGAGATGGAAAAGCCTTTTTTTTTTTAAGGAGACTGAGGGAGCATGTATTTCTCTGTGTTTGTTGTTGGGGGGTAAGGAGGGTGGCGTGAGATCTGTGGGCATTTGTGTATGGGAGCAGAAAGAATGGAAGCAGTACAACGGGGGGTGGGAAAGAGTATGGAGTATGTTACTGTCTTCCCTGTCTTTGTGCACCCCTGGGGGGTTACCCAAGTTCATTTCTAGCAGGTGGATTTAGACAGGAGTTACTTAACGCTTGACCGCCAGTTTTGAAAAAAAGAAAAAGGAGAAAAAAAAAAAAACGTTGCTTCCTATGTCTATTAAAGGAAGCTCCAATTTCTCTCTCTCTCTCTCTCTCTCTCTCTCTTCCTCCCTCTCCCTCTCTCTCTCTCTCTCTCTCTCTCCTTCTCTGTCTCTCTCTGTGCCCCCCCCCATCTCTCTTCCCCTCTCTCCCTCTCTCTTCTTTTTTTCCTCTTCTAACCAGACAGCGGGAGGGTTCCTGGCTCCCAGCCAGCCCAAAAGCCTCTAAGTGTTTTGCACTTGTTTCAGGGAGTAGCTGCCCGGGGATTTTTCAGCATTTTCACTAGAGAACAAAGAGTTCTTTACAAAGGGAAGGGGGGTGGTGGGGGGAGTCAGCTTAATGTCTGATATATGTTTTTCTATTTTTATTAGTTTTTCGCCTAAAAAGAAAGAGACGGGAACAGAACATTCACTCTATAAAGACACAGACATTCAAAAGAAACCCAGTTATCTTTTTCCCCATCACCTCAATATATATACATAAAAAATAAAAAGGAAAAAGACTAATTAAGTTGGGTATGTTGCTCTTTTCTCCTCTTTTAATCTTTCTAAATCCAACTGTCCTTATGCTCACTCTATGCTATTTTTTCCTACTCATAATAAAAGTTGTTCTGAATACATCTCTTCAGATCATCTCTTTACCTCTCCTGGGTCCTCAAAATCCTGTGGAGGACTGAACGAGAGTCCACCAAATAATCAATTTAATGTTGAGAATCATCTACTTTTGCCACTTGGGTAAAAAGTTAATCGTGGAATTTGGGCTCCCAAAATTCCAATGGGGTACAGTAGTTCATCGGGTCTTACAAGTTTTTGCACCCATCCATTTAGACAGTACCACTGTGTCACTTGTCAGTTATTAAGAAAGGTAGAAGGGAGTAAATATTTGTATTTTATTTGTTTCTCTCTAATTACATAAATGACAAACTCGCCCCCCCCACCTCAAGAGATCACTTGCCCCATCCGTGATCCATTAGTTCGACCGAGATTTTCCTGCGACTCTGATAGCCATGCAGCTTTGTGTTGTCCACCCGGTTGTTTTTGCCTGGGCATGTGTATTTTTACCATGAATTTGTGTTTGTAGCAAACATTCCAGAGTGCTTATCATTTTCAAATTAAGGCTCCAACAAAAGAAAAAGAAATCAGCATGTGAACAGTGCGTGCAAAATGTAGTAAACAATTCCATCTTTTATATCTGCTGTACATTTGTATCTTTAGACTAATATTCTTCAATTATAAACCCAAGAAAATTTTTCTTTCTAAAAGTTCTCCTCTAATGCGTTCATATTTTGATCATCATTTGGAAATCATGTTAAGGTACATAACAGACACAAAACTAAACGAGGGGAAATTTTCTAAGCACCACAAAAACCCTTCTATGTTACGTGCAGTGCCTAACTACGAGTAAGTGTTTTAGTACGTGGAAACTAGCAGCAGTGATTGCAAGATTCAGAAACTCTTTTTTTATTCACTCACTGAAAATATGTTTTTGTCCCTAGGGAAAGAAACTGGAGAGAAAATATAGATGTATACATTTTCCCATATTTTTTAGAATGCATTTTATAATTGCTTCTTACGGGTGTGATGCATCTCAGGGCAAAGTGTGATATCTGGTCAGTAAACCCTTCTTGCTGGGAGGTGTCAGCGCCTTACGTTTTAAGTAACTTGATAACAAGGAGTCTTTGGGGGGAAACCTTGCTATGTATGTGTTGTCTCAGTAATGACCCTTCAGAGAAAGAAAAACAAGAGCTAGGTGGCCAGGGTTTGCACTTGAACTCACTGAAAGACCTTAGATTTAGGGGAACTTTTGGCAAATCCAAAATTTTCTAGGGTAGCTCACTTCTTACAGTTATGTGTTTTCTTCAGGAAAATTCTTGTATTGCCTTCCGACTTTTCTATACTTCTGTAGGGATTATGAATGCTTTTAATAGTGCTGGAGGAGAAAAACATCTTTAAAGAGAAAGTCATCAAAATAAGAAAAAAGAAACTCGGTCTTTAAAAAGTTTTATATCGAAGGCAAGAGCTTTTTTTCCCCTTTTGGCTTGTTTCTGATTTTTTTTTCTCCTGAACTCTTTTGTTGCTATGGGTTGTTGTGCTTGCATTTTTGTTTTTTGTGTTGTTTTTTGTTTTTTCTTTTTCTTTGGGGAGGGGGGTATGTCTGTGTGTGAGGTGACCAAGGAGAGTCTGTGACGGGGGCAGAGGGCTCTGGGTGAAGGCTGTTGCTGAGACCTGCACGAGCCCCTCCCGAGCCCAACTTAGTCTGCTCCTATCAGCTGGCTGTGCCGCCCAGAGCACAGTGAAAGGTGATAGCTGTCATTCTGGGACTCTTCGTGGATCTGACCTGAGAGTAACACATTCACAGGCGAGGAGAAAAGGGGAAAAAAAATAGAGGAGGAGGAAAGAAAAGCTCTTTGAGCTGGAATACACTGGCCCTTTCTTCCTGTAGGCAATCCGCTCCGGTTCTTGGCGACGTGTCCTGCACTATCAGATATCATATGACTTTTTATTTAGATTCCTTTTCGGAGAATGGCCTGTTAGGACTCTGTTTGTTTTCTTTTATTTAATTTCCTTCTCCCCTCACCCGCTAGTTTTGTATATCTGTGTGTGTGAGAGAGTGTGTGTGTGCGCATGCATATGTGTGCAATTTTTATCTTTGTTTTTGTTCTGTTGATCTGATGCTTTATTTAAGGACAAAGCTTTAATTATTTCAGTATACTGGTTTAATCATTTGCCAAAAAGAAACCTCGTTCTAGGCTTTTTGGGGGGTCAATTTTTAAACACATCCATTAACACAGGAGGCTGAGGATCCTAAATGTGTGCTGGTCGGCCCCTGGCCCACTCGCTCACCTTAACGTAACCCTCCCCCTCATCAGCATGCACAGCAGTATAAGTTAGGAAACACCTGTGCTGAGTTGAGAGGGAAATAAAAGTAGAAGCAACTTCTTCAAATCTGCACTCCTAGTTTCACTTTAATAAACTTTTTTTTTCATCGATTTTTTTTTTTTTTTACACCCTCTGCTGAACTTGAAAGCATCAGAGATACTAAGAGATGTCTGTGGAGCTTTTGTGAGGCAAGCTGAGCACCCCTGGAAAGTAGAGCAGGGCTGAAAGTCATTCAGAGACTTAAGAATTAAGTGAGAGATTTAAATAAGATCTGTGAGATCTGTGGGGCATGCAGGGTTTGGTTTGGTGATTGATGGTAAAATGGAATACTTAGGGGAACTCAAGGAGGAGAAAGAGAAATTCCCAGCCAGGGGTTAATACAGGCATTCCTGCTGCAATTAATACTTTAAAAACCATATTTGATCGTTTTTAAATGTTGTATGACACCACATTTAACCAGTTGATATGTGATTGTCTTCCTCTTCAGGCTTGCTATGTAAAGCAGAGGAATTCTACTGACATATTACGGGGTTTCTCCTAAACTTTTGATATATTTGTCGGTTTTGAATATTCAGATGTTTGTTAGCAAAAAGAAAAATATAACCTCTCTAGGTATGCAGATGTTTGTCTATACATCATTCTTATCACTGCATAACTTCTCTATATGTACAGAATACATCCTGTTTGCATCAGGATTTTTTTTTGTATGGTAAAAAGCAAGTCTGCCTTGAAGATTCAGATGACCATTGCATTCTTTAAAACCCATAGCTTTTAGTACCTTGTTACTTTCTCTACATTCATTTTTATAGACCTTGAATTTCTAATGCCTTATCTTAGCCGGAGATGAATTTTGTTGAAACTTGGAGGAAAATCTATTCCACCCCTTTAAGAGTACCCAAAAGGGAAGGGAGAACTATTTTTCGTTCAACAGAAAATTTTAGAAGCGTTTTCTCCCCCAACGGAAAACTCCAAAACAGCTTTGTCTCAGAATGTTAAACTTGGCATGGATAAGAAATGTGAGTTTTGCTTTGTTTGAGGAAATTTGTTTTTGAAACAACAATGTTATAAATATTTTTAAATTGCCTGCTGAGCATGCGCTGTGTCTGACTTTATTCATAGTTTTAAACACACACCAAAGTGCAGTCTTCTGAATGGCCACAGGTAAGGCTGTTGATTTGTATGATCTTTCTCAGAGCCACCTTCAGTGAGTCTTCTCAGTTTTCCAGAAGGGAAAAGGGTGAGAGCTGAGTGTAGACCTGGACTCATTTCTAAAAATCATAGAGCAAGAGTAGAGTCCCCCATTAAGGCTTGCACATTATACTTAGGGTAAGTACTATTCAACTTTCCTTTCTAATAGGAGTTGCCTGTCTTAACTTTTCAGCGTAATACTAGCAGAGTAAGTTTTTTTTGGTTTTTGTTTTTGGTTTTAAACTTTAACCAAGGGGGTATTTGACTGAAGTAGAAAATTTGCAGATTTTTAAGGGCGTCTATTGTGCATAAATTTGGGTATATGAGAATTTGCCAGTGAAATGATAGCAGCTCTGGGCTTACAGAGCAAAGATGTGCTAGTCTGAACATGCCTGATCTCATCTGGAATCGAAAGCTAAATCTAGGTGGGCCTGTAATAATACCAGAAAAGGAACACATGTATCTTTTGTGCAACCTTTTTTTTTTTAAAGCCAGGCTTCCAAAGGGAATGACAAAGAAATAGGTTCTCTCTTGCTTAACAAATAGTCATACTCTGCTTCTGGAGGTGGATATTTCTAGTTGTTTGGTTTTGTTTTGTTTTTGTCATCGCTGTTGAAGTATATTCTTTCTTGTCAGTGATTGTTAACACTTTCCATTTTTCAGAATGCTTTATCTCCATTAACTGTTTGATGTTTCCTCACTGGGTTACCTTTCTCAAGTCTGCGGTGACCCTCTCAGGCTTTGCAATTCTTATTGATTCTTGCCAGAATATATTTATGCATTAGTTGTTTGTTATAGTTATGTTGCAGATAATCTCATTTTTCAAGCCTTTATGACTATCCAAAAATTTTTCATTTTTAGGTGGAATTTCTTGCAGTTATTTTTGACTCAGAATTGAACTTGTCTTGCAAAAGCTTGAAGAAAATCCAATTAGCAATTTTTTGAGAACTAAATATTCTAATAAATGCAAATAATTTTTTTACAAAATACATAATGATATGCATTGTTTTTCTAATTTGTTTTTCTCATGCTTTAAAACAGAACCTGAAAATTAAATGTATTTTTTAAAAAGGAAAGAAACCTGCCAGGTTAATGCTGATATTTTAAATGCCCAGTTTCAAATAATTCAAAGTTTTGATTTCTATGCAATATACCACATTTCAAAGTCATTCATTACTACTTTGTGCAGATATACATATATATGCACACATACACATAGATAAGCAACTCCACTTTCATTTATATTAATTCTATTTTTGCATAAAGAGAATTAGCATTAATGCAACATTTTTTAGTTTATTATATTTCTGTTTTTTGTAATTTAAAAACCCAATTGGTTGTTGCCTCCATCAGATTATTTAATTATATGTGTATGTACTTACTAATATCTATTTGTACCGTAATAATGTATCTTAATTTATAAAGTATTTTTATGTCTTATACACTCCTGAATATTATGCAGTTAACGTTAAAGTTTATTCAGATATAATTTGCTTTGTTCTATATCTGTTACTGTGTTAAGAAGTTTTTTACCTTCCCAATCTAGAGCGACTAGGATCATTTTTTCCCATATGTGATTTCTATATGTCTTTAGTATCCTGAAGAAGAAACTTTTTAACCTTGTAATCTCCTGGAAAGCTTTCAAACAAGTGGGAGAACTAATTTTTACCTTGCTACTTCTTGGTCTGTCTCTTGGCTCTCACTCACTGTACCACCCCTCATCACCAGCAGCTCTGAAAAAAAACAACAATAATAAACATGATATGATAATTCTTCTGATCACAGAACCAGGAAATACCAAAGAAAATTGTGGCATATGAAGGAAAATGCCAAGAGCTTCTCCAGTAAGATCAGCTGTTTTCTCGTACTTTTTTTCTCTCTCTTGAATTTGTTTGTGACTTTTTTGGCCTGCTCAAGCATATCCCCATAATCTTACAAAGCCACAGCAAATTCCCAATGCCACAACACCACTGTGCAGCAAGGGAGAGCACAGAAAAGCTGGTCCTGGGTGGCTGCAGAGTTCCCCAGCAATGGTGCAAGGCAGGAAGAGTAAGTAGGCTACTCTTCTCTTTGCTTCTTACCTGGGCTGCTCAACTGGACAGATGGAGTGATTTTCTTTTCCTTGCTTTCCCTTCAGCTACCCGGGTTTTTTCCTTCAATAACCAATGACTTTCTACCTCTTTCCAGGGACAGTTTACATAGCAGAGCATCTCATTTTTCTTTTATATTGAAACATGGAAAGCTTTGGAGATTGGGAAGGGCAGAGGAAGGAGGCTTAGGGTATCTGGGAAATATTCAAAGTGGCACCAGACTCAAAGCGGGGTATTTTGGTCCGTAACTTTTCTATTCTCTCCAGAGCCTCTAAGAGGTTGAAAGTGGCGAATGGGATAACTATAGGGTGCAAACAATGATCTAACTCATTCAGTAGATGGAGCTCTTCCCCCTAAGTCTGTATTTAAATTAACGTCCCACTCCAGTTTGTGGGGCTCTCTGTTGTAAGGTGTGTGCCACGACACATGTAAAATCAGGACAGTTGGAGAAGAGATTTCCTTGCACTTTTCAGAAGAGATGAAGCATTTGTTCTCACACACAAAATAGAGCAGGGAAGAAATAAAAACAGGGTGGAAATAAAGTTTACATGTCGAAAGTTCTCCCTTTTTGCTGATATTATTAAGTATGAATTCAAATCCTAGTACTTATTATACTAGTGATTATTACTGGAAACATGTAGAAAATAGATGGAATATGTAATATTTGGGCTGTATTTATTGCAAATCTTTCAGGCTATCTGAACTGTGCGGATCTCCTCTCATTTGATTCAGCTAAGGAATCTTAATACTGTAATGCGGTTGTTTCATCCAATTAGTCTACGGAACCCGGCTGAAATGTTCGAGATTCTGCATTGTGACAGTGCAGAGGAGGGCAAGGCAGCTGTGTTAGGAAGGTGCCTTTAGGAAAGCCAAAATATTTTCAGCAATAACTGAAAATAGATCTCCAGTATCTATTTTAATAAGAACTACTTGTGTCTTTTTAATTGATTGAAATAAATAGTTGCCATAAAATTTATGTCAGTATTATATTATTCTCAGTACCAAGAGACTAAGTTTGATTAGGTACCTCCCTGATTTCAGGAGGGAAAATATATGTATACTATATATAACATATTATCTTCCTTAGTAGAAGGGCTTTTCACAAACTAGAGATATTACTGAATATCTCTGGTTAAATCTTGATAAGATCATTTGGCCAAAGTAGAACTGGGCTTGGCTTTAGTACCAAATGAAATAGCATTTTTAAAGGATTTGGATTTCCTTTGCATACCACGTGTCTGCGTCTGATATGGTCCAGGAAAATAGAGAGGATGAGACAAAATTATTCCTAAGCAGCCGCCGTAGGCCAAACACTGAAACACTGCCAACCTGGACCAATCAGGCCGGCTTCTCAGAAGATACAAGCTTTTGTCAAACACTTAGATGAAGAAAAAGAGGGAGGGAGCCCTTGACATTGCATTTGTATGAATGATTCTTCACCAATTTCAATAAAGTCCATGGTGACAAATTCAATGATTTTTATTCTTTTTTTTTTTTGTAAAGCAGAAAATGTGAATTTTCTTGTCCAGCTAGGAATCTTGCCTTCTGACATCTTTTAAACAAAACTGTCCTTCTGAATTTAACAGAATAAAAAACTTCTCACAGAGAGCACAGAGTAAAATTGATGGAAACTTAAAATCAATTCCAAACCCATTTCTGGCATGATGAGAATAACATTTGTGCTGTGTTTAAAGCAGTTTAAAACAAGAAAATGATAAAATGATCAATATACTTACAGCCAAAAATAACCAGGAGAGAACGATCCGTAATCCATTCCCAGACCTGAAACCCTACACTTTTGATTGAATGTGAAAACAAACAAATATATCTTTTATAAGATGGCATTATATGCCTTACAATATAAAATGATGATGAGATGCCAAGCTTTTGACTCTCTTTAAGGTATGTTTTCAGAGTTTAACCTAACAAAAATTCCTAGACTTAAACTATTGTGGATCCATTTATCTGTACATGACCTGGCCATAGAAACAGCAAAAGTTCAGGAATATACAGAATGTCACAGTGAACTACACTGCCACTTCACAGTCTCTGAACTCTATTTTTTTTTTAAGGTTTAAGCTACAAGCGAAAAGAATGTTTTAGACTGCAGCTGGAAGAGAATTAGTCAATGCGGAGCAGACTGAATATTTCTTTAAAAATAGCTTGACTTTTGACTAATTTATTAAGTTTAATACACACAAATACAAGTCCTGCATATTTTATGCTTATTGCTGCAATAGATTGAAAGACCAAGTTGGCACTAACAAAGTTCGAAACTGTGGGTTCAAGGTCCGTGAAATGCCACTGTCCAGGCTTACACAAATCTCGCTAGACTTAAGATTTTGCCCCAGTGAATTATTTTCTACCAATTTTTTAAGAGTCATGTAATAGGCTATTTATTGATCAGATAAAATAAAATTATCCTTCTGAATGAAGAAATCCTAGCTGAAAAATTAAAATGACAACAAGTTGCATAAGCACATTTAATTTGGTTGACCTGAGGTGCAGTAGGAATGACGATAATTCCAATAAGCACTGTGACGAATGTAACTACAAAAAGCATGTGTGATTACATCAGTGAGAGTGAACTCCCTGGGCAAGGTCAGAAGGGTGAGATGCAGGAGCGGTGACAGAGTGAGCACTAATGATGAAAGTTATCGGAGAAGTTTAAAGCTCTCCGCTGGCTGCAAAATTAACAGATACCCAAAAGAAGAGTCAGTCAATTTTAAAAGTAGGTAGATAGTACTGACTTTTCCGTATAGGATGTACACAACTGTAGAATTCAGTTTTGCAGTGAATTATAACAACCTCACAAGCTTTGAATGTCCAGTGTGATAGTAATTGTAAAGAGCTATTAGGTATATCTGCTTAAAGATTCATATAAGTGTAATTAGTATGGGAACTTGTCATGCTATTGTTTGAAGTTAAAAAGCTCTGCTCTAAGTGTCAACAAAGCAAATGTCAGCATCGTAGGATCATAATCATTGCATCTTAGAGCTTGAAGGAGACTTCGATATCTCACTATGGGCGAGTGAGTTAGCAAACTCTCCGAAAAGGAATACTGTAATATCTGGTGTAGAATTTGAAATATATATATGTTTTATATTTTGCAATGACTTATATTTGGAAACACAAATTAAAAGGAAAGCTGAAGAAATAGAGAATGTAAAGCTCCACAAATTCATCTTGACTAGTGTTGCCATATATTCGATTCTATGAACAAGGGGTTCTACATAAGGAAAAGTAGCAGAATTCATAGAGAAGCACAAGGTTTTATTTTCATCAAAGGGGACAAGGGGGTTAACAGATTAAGAAATGCTACTAGGGATTAAAACATTTACTTTGCCATAAGAAAATTGAAAAATGACAAAACTTTCTCAAGATGTGAAAGGCAAATTGTACTACAACTTAAATTTTCTAGCTGTTATACCACAAGCCTAACCATAAAACAGATTTATAAAAATAAGAAGTGGATGATATTTCAAAAGTAATTGAAGAACAGAGCAAAGGAATCCAGCGCTTGGGGTTTCTATCTGTGTACCAATAGCCCCAGAGCAGAGAGGGTAGGAGCAGTGTCTGGTAAGGGGAAGACATTCCGGGAACAGAAGAAAAGGCACCCACATCATGCAGTCCCTAGACATCCTCTGTTGTTCACACTGTTCCCCTGAGCCTCATCCTGCCCCCCAGTAACCTTGTCTCTCACTTCTCTTCTTTCCTCTACCCCACCCCCCCCCAAAAAAAGAAAAATTTAAAGAAAATAAATGTTTAAGAAATTGTAGTGAGATGACCTTTTAGAAAGAAGTTCTTCTTAGAAATCTTGTACAGATCAGTGTATCAAAGTATGAGTTCTAATCAGAGGGTGATGATTCAACAAGTTTAAGCACAGTATAAATGGTGCTACTATGCCTTCCCTCAGCACACATCACATCCGTTAACACATCCCTGTTCCTTTCCCCCTGGTGTTTCCAAAAAGAAGCAAATTCTGCCTCCTTTATTTCTACAATAATCTTTTTTAGTATCTTTTTTATTGTATTTTTTTCATTATCATTTGTCCCCCTTCTTCCTCCCCCTGCAATCATCACACTGTGGTCCACGTCCATGAGTCCTTTTTCCTTTTTGCTCAGTCCCTCCACCCCTAACCTCCCCACAGAGCTGTCAGACTGCTCTCCATCTATGAGTCTGTCTCTCTTTTCCTCGTTAGTTCAGTTTGTTCATTAGACTCCACATATGAGTGAAATCATACGGTATTTGCCTTTCTCTGACTGGCTTATTTCACTTAGCATAATGTTCTCCAGGTCCATCCATGCTGTTGCAAAAGGTAAAATTTTCTCTTTTTTTATGGCTAAGTAGTATTCCATTATGTAAATGTCCCATAGTTGTTTTATCTACTCATCTACTGATAGACACTTGGACTGCTTACGTATCTTGGTGATTGTAAATAATGTTGCATGGAACATAGAGGTGCTTATGTTCTATCAAATTAGTGTTTTGGGCTCCTTCAGATATACTCCCAGGAGTGCAATCACTGGGTCATAAGGCAGTTCCATTTTTAATTTTTTGAGGTATCTCCATACTGTTTTCCACAGTGGCTGCAACAGTCTGCATTACAATCAACAGAGCAAAAGGGTTCCCCTTTCTCTATATCCTCACTAGCACTTGTTAGCTGATTTATTGATGATAGCCATTCTGACCTGTGTCAGGTGATATCTCACTGTAGTTTTAATTTGCATTTCTCTGATGATTAGTGATGCTGAGCATCTTTTCATGGCTCTTGTTCTGTCCTAGAGATTAGCCATTTGTGTGTTTATTTGTAATGCGAGGAACTTGTCTATGTAACTTTGGACAATGCCTTTAATTTCACTGGGCCTCACTTCCCACATGTGTAAATAAGAAAATGATAACTGCCTTGCTGGGATACTGTCAGAATCCCATGAAAAGGAGTATATAAAGTGCTTTGTACAATGACTAGCACACCGTCACCATTCGCTATCATTGTTGGTATTGCTGCTACTACTACTACTGTTACTAATGTTCCTTTGCCTCTGATTCTTTTCCAACTATTTTCTTCTTGAGGTCATGAATTGATCTTACTGAGGTCAACATCTCCTCAAGCAACAAACTCAGTGACATAGTAGGAACTGAATAACAATGTATTCAGTCTTCTTTTGTAAGTCCATAGGGCCCATTATTTCCTTACAGAAGTCCTTAAATCTTTTCCCTAGAAGTTTAGACCAGGGGCTGGCCGTGGCCAGGGCCATCCTGTGTGTACCAGGGGTGTGTCGTTGTTGCTCACTGTGGACTGCCGGGACCGCCCCTCCTGACAGACTCCCCGTAGCCCCGTCAGCCAGTTAGGACTCTTCTTTGCAGCACGCCCAGAAATGTTAGCTTGTAGTTCTGGTCCGTGTGATTAATGAGCTTGTTATACCTCTGTCTGTAGCCTGAACTAGAAACTTTCACTTTGGAGAGCAGGTCGAGATATTGAATTTAATTTTAGTTGCATCTGTTATAAGCCAATTGTGTATTCATTACATTTATAGATTCCCTCTCCAGCCATATATTTTCATGGCTGTTGAGAGCACCTGAATCTGTGTTGAATGTCCTTAGATTTTACTTTAGGGACCTGAAAATGAGGCAGTGAGACATTTTCGATAGCTAGCTATCTTCTTTGGCATTTCTTCCCTTTAGTGTCTAATCTGATCTGTTTGAAAAAGGGGGCAAGTATAGATTTTTATCCAACTTGAGTATGATATGGTACTTCTGTATTAATGAGGTGTGTGGTCAAAACAATTTATTTACACATTTCTGATTTTCCTATCATGCAACCACATTCTATGGAAATGGGAAACTTCTAAAAAATGAAAATAATGAAATAACTTGAGGCACACCGGGGTGGAGATATGGCATTCAGCGCACAGGTTCAGCTGCCGGCAGGACGGCACACAGGCTGGGTTCGGTGTGTATGCGGACCTTGCTGCTCCTTTAAGGTTACAGTGAATAGTGAGAAAATTAAAAAGGGGCAGATCACATGGCCATGGCCAAGGAGACGCTGACAGCAGGATGTGCTCAAGTCAGGAAGAATGTTGCATCTTAATCAGCCAGAAGTTCCATTTATTGGAGAGTGAGCTGGTGTTTGTGAGGGGAACAAGGTCACATTTAATAAAACTGGTAATTCAATAAAGGGTTCTGACTTTGCCAGAGTAATGGTGTTGGCATCAAGAGAAGAAAGTTTTGTAGATTTCTTCGTGTGCACTTGCCGTTACTGGTTTTCCTGGTGGGTGGCTGAATCATCCTTATGGCATTCAACAGGAACCAGCTGCTGAGAATATTAAAATGCAAGCATTTATTCCTCTAGAGAGACAGTAGCATCTGCAAAGTCTTCCTATCTTGATAGTACAGATAATCCCAGGGAGCATTCTCTAGTAGTTTTAACTCTCTATTCCTTTGTACATTTTTTAAATCATTATTGTTAGTATCTCAGGTTCTAACTGGAGAGAAGAGTGCCTGAGGCTACAGCAGGTTGTAGAGACAGAGTAAGCACTTGGCCAAGGACATGGCGTTGCCTCTTGGGCTTTACCTTGAATTACGATCCTCAAGAGGAAAAATGGGCATTTCCTTCCCTTGGCCTGTCTTCACAGCAGAGAGCCGCCCTCAGTGAGCTCCACCAGCAGCGTGGAAAGGCCTCGGACTTCCCCACGCTCAGTACCAGCTTCTTCGGAGCTTTCCTCTTGACTTATAAAAACTTGTGAATTTGTTGCTTTCCTAGTGTGATTTGTCATTGTTTTTTATTTTGTTTTTTGAGCTAGCATCAACAATTGGGGGAAAAGGAGGGGCAGAAAGGAGGTTTGGACTCAGTAATCTGCTAGGTCTTTTCCCTCTCTAATATTTATGAATAATGTATTGAACTGATGGAAAAAATGTTGAATATGTTCATTATGAATTATATTCACCGGTGTGTTGCCTAGAATATTAAAGAGCAAAGCAGTTGCAGTGTAACTAGTTTCTTACAATAAATGTGCTCGTACGACAGAGCTCTGTACCCTTTCCTATTCCACTGTGTGTTGTCCCCAAACACACGCTCTACATGTCTGAGTGGCAACTGCAGCCTGGGCACCCGAGGAGACGAACCGGGACGTTTCTCGTGGAATCTGGGGCCTAAACCTAAGCAGCTTTCTTGAAGGGGTGGAGCGTGCCGTCTCCCTCCTGAGAAATCACTGAAGCCAGTTCACATAGAAGACGTGACTCAGGGGCAATATTGCTGCAGGGGTTGAAGTTCTTATCCTCAGAAAAGAAACTTATAATTTTGTTCCTTCATTAAAAAAAAAAAAAAAAGCTAGGTATGGATAACTGATTTGTTGACAGTGTTACATTCTGAAATGAGTAACAGTGGCAGATATTTCAGAATAAAGTAACTTACATTTAGCTTCAAAATTTGTTACATGTTTTTCTCTATTGGTTTTCTCACAATCATGTTTTGCTCAGGATGTATTAAAATAAAACAGTGTTTCCTAAGCATTTACCAGATAACGTTGGAAAGCATGAACCAGAAGCATGACAAGAGGCAAGAAATATGGGATTTTTTTTCTTAATTCACACAAGTAATCAACAAAATAAATAATACGGAGTTAAAATAATACCAAAATAGTTTTTCCCTGACCACCAAAAAACAGCTGGGCTCCTTTTAAAAAATGAAATACAGCACTGTAAACTACATGCAAGTAGATACCAAAATAGAGAAAGACTATCTAAGGTCAAGAACTTCGAGGACACAGCCCTAATGTACAGTGGAGAACAGTTCCAGGTGGAAGCAGTTTACAGAAGGGAGCCGCAGAAAGCTCCGGCCTCGTCTGTGATCCCAAGAGAACAGCAGGGTACTGATGAGCCAGTTCTGTTTCAAAGAAGCCTTTGCTTCATGTTCTATCACTTCAGAGCCAATGGACTAGTTCTTCTGAAAGGGGAGTCCGTGACCTCATTCGTACCAATAACCGACTTTTTACTGTGACATTAAGTCAAACTGACTGTCCCAGTGTTATCTGCATTACAATGGTGATTTTTTTTCCTTACACTCTCTTAAGAGCTAAAACCCATCAGAGCCCATGAGGAGCAAGTATAAACTCAGAGTAGCCACATTTATCAATAGTTTATCACGTTAGAGAGGAGGAAGAGAGAGGGAAAGAGAAAGTATGAGGGAGAGGAAGAAAGAATAAAATCTTTTTTAGGAAATATACTGGCCCAACACTTAGATCAGGTCACTCAAAAACAAGTGGCAAGAATGGCTACCCAGGTCCAGAGCGGTAGAACGTGAGAGCAGCTGAGGCGGGCTTTTCCCAGCTCCACCCTTCGCTACAGAGCACACCCGCTAAACTGTCTGTGGAATAGTGCGTTTGTCAAATAAATAGAAAACCATCTATCCTCATCTCCTTCACAGCGGTACTGCTCAGGCTGATTGTGCACACATATATAAATGTGTGTATTATAGCTACCTGTTTACAGCAGGGGAGAGCGATTTAAAAATAAATGAGTCTGGATTGTATATATGCATCTGTTGTGAAGGTCAGCCACTTTTTTAAAAAAATTAAAACTTCTTCTGCTAATTACTAATTGCGAAAATACTTGAAAATAATGACTGAGCCTATATCACTTCTGTGATATGGAAGAATTTTTTTAAATCTAAGTATGATTTTAGAGATTCAAACACATTTTCATCTACTTATGGACCCTAGTGGCCTTACTCAAGTACAAACCTATTAAGCAATATAAAAGCTTAGCTTTGCCATTATATATCTTTTAAAAATCCTAAATCAGAGTCTAGTATCAAAATATAATTCTGGCTGGAGGAATGAACTGGCTCTCTATATTAGACACTTATATTTTAGAAAATGGGGCAAAGATATATCATAAGGAGCAGATAAGCTTCAGTCTGCACAAACATCCCCGGCATCTGGCCAAGCTGCTGGTCTGCCTCGACGTGAATCAGCCTCAGTATATATAAAGGCGCTAAGATCCTTGGGAAAGAGGCCACATTTATCTGTTTTGTGCCACTGTTATTCTTTTGATGTTCGTCTTGGCTATTTAATCTCTACTTTCTATATACAGGCCTCAGAGGAATGACAATGACATGAGGAGGGCAGGTGAAGATAAATAAATGTGATGTTTTAGACATGACCATTACCCCCTAATAGCTTTTCTCTGCTCCATTCCAAGAACCCATGAAAGAGAAACTGAGCTTCCATGGAGAGTGAAGTCATAGCTCCAACTTAGCATGATAAGGAGAGGGAGCAAGCGTACTGTTAGTAAAACAAGTGAGTTTCTGCTGGGCTATGACCAGCTTCTCCTATTTCCTCTACTTTTTCCAAACTGAAAAGAGTTATTGTGGTAATTCACCTGTGCCTCGGAGCCCGTGTGCGCATGCCCAAGACCTGCTCACAGACAGGGAGGCCAGAAAGAAACCGGGGGCAGGACTTATATCCAGGAAACTCAGCCTCTTTTTAGTAGCGTCTGCTTGTTTTGTTTTGTCTTTTTTTTTTTTCCCCAGGGAAACTTGTGTTTTTAGAAAATATGTTTCAATTCCCAGACATTGATATCCTGGGCATCTTTCGGTTGTGACAGAAGTGGGGATTAGTGGCTGTGACAAATGTAGCAGAAGCCAGTGCATTGCAATCTATCAAACATGTTGGCAGACCCCAGATTTTTCTGATCCTTGCTGCAGAATTCAGGGACATCCTTCCCCAAGGAAGACAGAGGTAACTGAGAGTTTTGAGAATAGTGGTGCCTCTTTCTTAATTTTAGTCTTGGTAGCTATGGGGCTGGAATACCTTGGTGGAAACAATAGCTAGAATTAGGAGCACCTTCCTGGGTGTACGCCGTGTGCAGTTGCACAGGACCCCACACAAAGAAGGGCCCTCTGCCTGGTCTCATGTTCTGCTGTTGCTGTCTTGAAATTCTTAATGATTTTTTAAATAAGGGTCTCCACATTTTTACTCCACCTTGAGCCCTCAGTGTCACACAGCTGGTCCTGCCTAGAATGTATCTTCTTCCCCTGGCACTCCAGCTGAAGGTATCAGCCACCTGTCTTTTCTGACTGAAAATGACCCCCCTTTTTGATTCCTCAGAAGCTAATTCCTGGGTTAAACTCTCAAGATTTCTGCCCATTCAGTGTGGTTAAGAAAAACCCATCTCTCTTCCTCCAAACACCTTGAGATGATTATAATCAAGATGGTGTTGATTTGTAATCAGAAACTCAGTAGTTGTCTCAGCCAAGTATTTCTTGCTAGAGGTTAATACTTGGGAGAAACATTGTGTCAGTGAAGTCTTTGCCCTTTATTGGATAGTTAAAATAGGCCTCAACCATTAAATTGAGATTTTTTTTTAAAGAACACCTAACACTCAGGTTATTTTAGAGTAGAACTTCCAAACCATTATCAAATGCAGCATCTTCTAAAACCAAGGCCTGTGAGCCCCGGCCCTGGGCTCCGGCCCCTCTCAGGCCCCCGCCACCGCTGCTGCTGCTGTGTGTCCTATGTCCTTCTAGTTGTCCCTTCTGCCATCTGCTCATATCAAGTTTTCATCCTTCTTACTCAAAACTGGCACTAATGGAAGGGAGTTCTTCTCTTTAGTCTACATCTGCCATCTAATGAAAATAATTCTTGCTAAGCTTTGCACTGTACAAATACACTATCTGCCCCCCCACCCCCACCCCCGGTGGTTGTGAGTGACAGAATTGTAAGGTCTGGCCCAGATCCCACAGAGGTCCAGGGGCCTGCCCTAAGCAACAGAGCAACAGTTTGTTAGGGCCAAGCCTTAACCAGAAGAATCCAGGCCTCCTCACTTGAAGCCAAATATCCTTTTGATGACTCAGGGCATCCTCAACATTCCTAAAAGATACGTTCTACGTGACTGGCCCATGAGCCAGGTTTTAATCACCTACAACCAGGGGGAGGAGGAAATGTACTACAGGAACCAGGAGAATCATGTGGGAGAAAGAACCCGACTGGCCATTTTAAGCTAGTTAGGTGAACCTATAAAATGCTTCCTACCACTAATAATGTCTCTGGGATTGTTGGGAGGGTCCAGGCAGATGCTCACCTCTCACAAAGCTGCACTCACAGCAGACACTCAGGAAGAGTTAGCTTCTTTGTTTCTTCCATCTCCTTCGCCTCGTCTTCCACACACCTATTCCTCCTCCTCCATGGAAGGAAGGAAAGGAGAATCTGATGGGAAGGTGACAGACTGGGTAGCCTACGTGAGTTTAAATTGTAGATCAGAATAACTTGTTGTTGCCTAAACCAAGTGGGATGAAGGTTGCTGGTTTTCAAATCAGTGCTGACCTCCTGTCTGCTGACAAACAGCCTGACACAGCACAAGGGTCAAAGCATTCCTCATCTCCCAAGGGACTGGTCAGTGGTTCACCAGTTCCAGACAAGGCCCAGGGCAAAAACTGCAAAGGAGATTGAGTCCTTTTCGGGCGTGGCCACTCCCTTACCCCTCTCCTCTGCCTCCAGGGCCCAGACTCCTGGAGTTCATCTTATTCCTTCCCACCTACCCTTGTTCAAAACTGTCCCTATCCCTTCCCCCAGCTCCAATTTAAAACTCGACACTTAGGAACCTGTCTTAGTGTTGAAGTGATTAGAGCACCAAGGCATCAATGGCTTAGCCCCCTATGGGATGTTTGCATCTCAGATGTGTAGGAAATTGAATTGTGCCTCATTAACAAGAGGGCTTCGTATGCCCCTTTCTTACTGTAGGTGACTGTCCCTCTGAGCCAAACCAGTCTGTGTAGAATCAGTCAGATCCTGATGAGCTGTACTCACCCCCCCTTCTTTATCTTTGGTCACGTTTGTGATGTGAACTCAGAAGAGCAAACTTTCTTCCTTGGAAAAAGAAGGAAAAATGTAGGGTTGCACAGTGAATAATCAAACTGCGGATGATTGCCGAGGGTCTCTCTTATAAAATGTGTCACAGCATCATCTTTTTATATGAAAGTAAGTTTCCAGTGTGGACAAAAAAGGGACCACATATTAAACCTGACAAGCTCAGGGGAGGCCTGCATGGCAGCCTTACAAACTCTCTTACAGAGACAGACAGGAACTACATAGAATGGTCTGAACATAAAAATTCCCAACTGAAAGCAAGTCATGGCAGGCAGTCCTGCATCGTAAGTGGGTATCTTCCTTGACAAAGGTCAGTCTTTAAGTGAGCCTGTCTATTGTCTTTTTGCATCTAAGACACCTTTGGAACGTCAGAGTACTCCCCTTTTCCAGGCCCCTCGGGGCACAATCTCCCACCAGAGCAGGAGACCACACAGCCCCTCTATGTTATCTCGCCCCGATACCATCTGCACGTGCTCAGGTGTTTGCCGTTAACTGCCCTGCCCCGCCAGCGTGAAAGCAGTGCGTGTCTCTCCATTTCACTCTCTGTCCAGTCTCAGAGACTTCCCTGCTTTGCTTTCTCCCACCTCCCTAGTCTACCACCGATGGATTTCACATAACATTCCTTATATCTTCTCCTCTGATTCTAACATATAAAATAAGCTGTAAAACTGCCATTCTCTGGAGCATTTTCTCAACCTGTTGAGATTTTGCTTCCCCGCAGTTGTCCGTTTGGCTGAAATAAAAACTCTTGTAAGACTTTCCCTTAGGCTGGACTTTCCTTTGCAGACACTCCCTTGGCTAGGCAAAGGCACTGAGGGGTATGGTTGTGAAACGCTCGTGTCAGTGGGTTTAAAACCTGGCTGCTTTGCAGTAAGTCAAGGCTCCTACCTCCTGTGAACGCTGAGCATTTTGCAAATTTGAATAATCAGTCATTTTGACTTTCCTCTTTTTACAGAGGAGGGTGTTACTGCTCCGATGGGGCAGAGCTTTTCCCTGCTCACAGGGCTCACACTCGGGGCTGTGTTCGGGGTCCCCAGGGAAGTACGAGTTCTGTATTCCGTAGTCGGGGAGCCCCTCAGAGAACCTGTGTCCACTGCAGCCCGCTTTTCCACCTTTAGTCGTTTCTCTTTACTAGTTGTCGCTTCTGCCACATGAAAGAAAATGTTAGAACGAGAATCAAAGGGAGGCGAAGGAGCATTAAGGGAGCATTAGTAACTATTGAAAAGACATTTTGACCTATTTCTGAGTTATCAATTTAATAGTATTTGTCGCCAGGAAATGCACCGATTGCAGGTGGGAGGCTGGATCACACCAGCAGCCTGCTCTCAGGGGCCCTCCAGGTACAGGAGGTGGTAATTCTAGTTAATAGAAGGGTGAACTTCAAACACATTTTACCCAAACAAAATTGTAGTGGGAAATATCATATTACTGATGTTCAAGCCGACTCACAGCTGGGAACATTAGTCAGTATATGGGCCCCGAATTCTGGCTTTTCAGTCTTTTCAGAGGAGTTTCTGGCACTGAGAGAGCTCCCAGGCACATTCTTAGGTAGGAGTAGGAGATTTTTAACTAATGTAGGAGCTACCATAAATGAAAAATGTTTTGTTCTTTTAGACTTTTTATAAATCATCAGATATTTAAATAATATGGAACCCAGACAGACTTCAGGTGGTTGATAGAAATCTCCAAGAGCTAGGAGTTCTAATTTTTTTGTTGTTTTGGTTTTTTCTGTGACATGTTGGCAAATGATAAAAGCAATTCACTCTGCTCACCAGAGATGCTGGGCAGAGTGCCCCCGGCACTGATTCCGTGCCACGAGAGCGCACAGCACAGCGAGGAGCACAGCCTTTGTGTCCTGCCATTCAGATCGGAATCTCGGTTCAGCCCCGACCAGCGGTGAGGCCAGAGCACAGTCGCCTACCCTCTCTGAACCTTAGGTGCCCCACATAGAAAATGGGCAAAATATCAGTCTTTCATATTGGTAGGAGGGCCAAATGAGATAACACAGAAAGAAATCCACGTATAAAGAGAAAGTGGTGGGCATGTACCAAGCATTCAGAGGTGAACATTGTTATCTTTTGCCCTTTCTTTGTCTGTGGTTTGCAAGCCTTTTCTGTTCTAAGAGTTATTTTTTTCCTGATAAAATGCATAGCTTTTAGCATGACAATAAAAGGAAACACTGCTATGAATTCCCTGCAAGCCGATCTGCTCAGTCCTTTTTGAGTGAATACCTGTTGGCCACTTCACCTTAACACCAGTTGGCCTAGACTGCCCTTCACTAGCCCCCTCCAGGTCCCTGCAGCCAGGTGATAGGACACATTGTAACCAAATCAACTGCACCCCTGGCAGCACAGACCCGTGTCGTACGGGCACAGGTGAGGCAGTGGGGCACGCGGCGGCCAGAACACTCTGTGCTGCTTTCTCGCCCGTCCTACCCCAGCTAACCTTGAACTAGGAGAGATGTCAGACATCTTTCTGTGGGGTTGCCTCCTGCCCGGGTTTTTTCTAAACTTTTTCCATGTGCTTGAGTCTCTGTTTTCCCAGAGATTAGTTCTGATTTGGTTCGCCTACACTTTTGAAGCTCTAAAAGCTTTCCATTGTGGGCAGATTGTCTCAAATACTGTATTTGAGGATGGAAAAAGAAAATTCTGCCCAAATGTAAGCACCATTGAATCAAAGAAACAGTATTTTTTTTTATATTGCATTCTTCGAGAATCCAAACAACCTTGAATCCTTTACAAAAAGGACATCAGTAATTCCATCCTCCCTCTTAAAATGGCACACTCACAGACACACAAACGACAGAGGGCCACCGTTCATGACGTGACGTAAGGGGCTAGGGCGTCCAAGAGGAATGCAAATGCAAAAAGAGGGTGATTCTATAGCTACAACCCAGACCTAGAAGTCAGAACACCCACATTCGCTTTCCTACTACATGGGAACCTTCTTGTGTGAGTCCCAACATATCCACTGCACCCCAAATCCATTGTCATTATTTCTATGGCGCACAGATTCTGAGTCATCCTCTAGAAAGGCTAGCAGGGAATTCATTTTTTCCTGTTGAAAGACACTGTGGTACCTGTACCAAGAGCACTTGACCTGGGCAAAGTGTTTCCCTCACTTGAAAGGACGCAGCCCTGAATTGTGCCTCCCAGCCCTGTGGAGTGGATGAAAGACCAAGCTTTTCACACTAGTACGGGGAGAAAATGATGTCGTTCTAATTCCGACTTCTCATGAGGAACTAACAATCATCTTACTACCCAGGGCTGATGCAGACCCACTTCCACACTGACTCCTCTTTATCCCGTACATGCTCTTGGGGAACATTAATTACAGGACAGTGCAGTGTAAGAGGTGCTGTGGCTGCAGGGTACGTATCCCTTCCCTCACAGCCTAGATAAATCCCTGCGCACACAGATGGCTCGTGGACGAAGCTTGGCCAAATCTCTTCCTTTTTGTGCATTGAGCCATTTTAGTAAGTCCACAGAAGCGTTCTTCCACAGCCAGGAGGTCTTGCTGCTTCTGAACTGTTCAAGCCCACACATATGTGCCACGTGTGGCGCCGACTGTGTGCCGTCCTACCCCAGAGTGGATTTATATGGGTCTCATTCCACCCCCACTGCATAGCAAGCCTCAGAAATACAAGATTATATTTATAAATGGTTTGTGTCCCCTCAGAATACACCCTCAGAAATACAAAGTGCATAGTGAATATTGTAATTGAATGAATGAAATTAACAAGCGCATATAAGTATTTGGCAACAAGCTATCTTTTCTGAACTCCAGAAATGCCGACCCATAAAAGAGCGTCACTCAATTATATACTGTAAACCTTAAGAATTTTTTTCCAATTTAGTATTTATAGGTTTTATCCTTCCCTACTCTTGGCTGACACTATCTGCACACAGTAAGTTTTTAATAAAAGGTTATTGATTTATTAATTGGAACCATAGAATCAAACAGTGATTTCACATGGCTTATCTTAAGACAGTCACTTTGACCCCCATTTACATCTCTGTCTTCAGACCTGGTCACCCCTGCCACACGGACCTCCTGGGACATCATTCCAAGTGGCACTTGGCTTAGACTTAGAAGTGGTCATGAGCTTTAATTTGGCCTCTTTATCAGCCCTCTTACAGGGCAGAAGGAAAATTTTTTTCCTGTCTCCTCCCCATTCTCATACGATTGTTACAGAGTGAATGAGACCTATGTCTATATAAAAATCATTTAATTCCTGGAACATAGTATCAGATTAATAATGTCAGATTGCGGAAGCTTTGGCATCCCAGCACACCAGATCACTTTGTACATCCTATTTTCTGAGCTTATCTGTGGACCTGAGGGGTGCGGGGTTCATTACTCTCAGCTTTTAGGTTAGGTGCATGTGATCTGTACCAGCTGCATTAAGCGGTGTGCTCAGCCCAAATCAGACAGCTGACGTAATAGGTCCTCTCCAGCCACACAAAAGCTTCACCATTACTCTCCAGCCTGATTAGATCCTAACATTCATTCACACAAAATGATCTGAAACCAGTCACTTTCATGCTAGCTCACAAGACGTGAATTAGCAAAGAAGTCCAAAATAGATAACACTGTTCCAGTTTTCTTCGGTTCTTCCTCGGAGAGCTTGTCTCACAGAAAGCCGGGGGAGCCAGTCTCTCCCTGTTGAGTCATGTTTACTGTCCCCCGCAGAAAGGTTCCAAACGCCAATGCAAGAGGTTGCCGAATGCAGGGACATGTGGCGTGCGTGCTACTGAAGTGAGAGGCATAGCATACACCTGCTTTTTGGCTGTGGCAGGCCATCTTGACTGTGCCATGCCACAAGTTAGCATTTTGGATGAGCAATTGCCATTCTGTTGTTTTCTTCTCAACACATGGTGTTCAAAAACAGTTAAAAGAAAACTGTACCCATTTGCTCATCCCAGAAATGTAAAATTTCGCAGAAGCATGCCAAATTAATTTTCACATAATATTTTCCAAGCTTTTTCTTTGCACTGAGCAATGATATTTCACTTTTTGAACTCTTGGCGTCCCGGCCTGAGGTAAGTGGGTGCAGTTTCTCTTTAAATGGCATTAAACATATCAAAGCAGGATTAGATCTGTCACCGTCTTTTTTTTTTTTTTCTAATGGAATCAAAATCCTTCAGGGAGTGTCCCAAATCCACATTAATGTCTTTGAGTGCTAATGTTTCCACTGGGACTTTTACATTAGCAAAATACAAGTGTGTGGTTTCCGCCCCCTCTGCTGTCTCTGAGAGAGATGATTGCGCATCCGCCGTTCTCCGTGGCCTTCAGCTCACCCGTGTCAAGGTGGTGTAGGGGGTGACTGGAGATTTTTGGTGCTAATGTCTCCTTTTTCCCTCCCGTGCGTGGCTCTCCCATAAAGCTAATGTGAGTGCTGCTTCCAGCATGGGTGAATCTTTGGAATCCCAGCCATAAATTTTATTCAAAAACAACTAAACTGCAGTAACCGCCCGTATCGTCTATTGAGAGCCCATTACAGCCTACATTTGACCTTTGGTTCTGATTGTGGAAAAGTTAGACAAACACCTATGATTTCAAACCTCACTATTGACATTTTTGTGTTGCTTTTATGGGTTATCAGTCATGTGTTCTTATTATTGCAATGCAGTTTCTATCTACATCAATCGCTCTTTCTTCTTTCTTTAACAAAGCAATTAAAGTGACATGTCAATTCTTGATTACCAAGTGGCAATGCAAGATTGCAGTGTCATAGATAATAATTATAAGTAAATAATTGTAGCATAATAAAAAATAACAAATAATTCTCACTTCACATTTAACCTTAGAGTGCACCTTTTTCTTGCATTTGAATATATTCTGGAAAGTTACAGTATTTCTAGAGCAGTTTTTACGTGTGACGTAGAAGGGGCGGGAAAGCTCTGTAATATCCCTCTCCAACCCCTGCCCCAATTCTTCCTTCTTTTGGCTCCATCCTGGCCACAGAGGGCTTTCGTTCTGGCACTGATGGAGAGAGCCAGCCCTGGGGAGCTGGGAGGTGCCCGGCTCTCTCAGCTCGCTCTTTGCATACTTTCACTTTCCAGAGCACTCTGGAGAACGAGACTACTTCCTTAGACACTCTTCCTACCCCTTCCTCTTCTATTTCCCACTTTTCTTTTCTTCTCTTTCTTTCTCTACTGCACATGAAACTAGGTGTGGAAGCTTGAACTGGGGTGTGTGTCTGTGTGGATGGTGGAGCGAAGAGAGAAGGGGGATCTCCCAATGCCTGAGCCTACCACTAGGAAAGAAACACAGTTTTTAGTTAAACAGCCTTTCCCCACAGCTAAGCCTGCATATGTGGAAGAAAAGCTCAAACCTTTTTCCTTTCCACACTTTGCGGAAGACAAGGTAAGCAGAGGCAGTGATAATGTCAATTCTGTATTGAAAAGAAAGCCTTTATACACAAACTATGTGCTCACCTTAAATATTTTTGAGGATAAATCTCTGTCTACGGGCAGTTAATGGAGAATTGACTGTGCTAGATTTTTCTGGGGATTGTGCATGATTTTTTTAGTGTTGAAAGAGTTTTGGGGTTCCTGGATTATTTACATTTTTCAGCATTCATTGTATAAAAGCTTTGCAATGTCCTGTAGACTGTCTTTTATAACTGGAAGAGAAAAAAGTATCCTTTTATACATGAGTCATTTGAACTTACTACATTAATATTCTTCGTGGTGGGTCCAATATCAGTTTGCTCATATTACCATATTTAAATATTAAGGCTGCAGAAAATATGTGTTTATATTTGTATAAACTGCCCACAGCATAGCATCATATAGCAGATACTCACTAAAATATTGCTGACATCATTCATAGTTGTCTCATCTTTGGAAATGGGATGATGATCTCTACTCTGGAAGGTTTTTATAAGGATTAAATGAGATGATAGGTGTAAATCCCGTAGCATAGTACCTGAAGCATGGCAGCACTCAAATGCTATTTCTGTCCTCCCTTCCTTTTAAGAGACATGCCTAGGTGACATGAGCATTTCTTTGGTCTTAAGCTTAACAGTAGTGATTTTTTTTCTCCATAACCAGATTACTTGAACCAATTATATTAATCAGGTGTTAGCCACTCAATTTTTATTCATTTCAAAGGACATCACTGTACGCTGCATATACTAAAATACAAGTGAAACGACTCAGAGATCAGGGCGTGTTGGAACTGATGGATGTGGCTGTGCCGGGGCCTTTGCCTTCCCCCAGCTGCACCTCGTCCGCGTCCCGAGTACTGCGCAGCGGCCACGCAGGAGCAGGGCGGCGCAGCCTCTTTCCTCAGCTACGTAGGGCAGTGGGTTGGGCAGCTTCTGAAAGAAAAACATGCCCAAATGCATAGGGCAGCTGAAATTAACGGCTCAACCTTTAGATTTAGGACTCCAGAAACATTCCAAGTTATATCCAGTCACCTCTGACTAAAATATAATGTAGAGTTTATACCTTCTCTCCTGATTCAAAATTAATGATTGCGTTTTCTCTTCATCCAAGGGGAATTAGTTTGACTATTCAGTTATTTTGGGTGGCATGTGTTAGAAATGTAAAAGAACTATACTGTAAACTCTTTAAAACAACACAAACTATGTCTGATCGTACACTTTTTACTTTCATGATGCTTGCACATAGTTTGGACGCAATAAATGTTTGTTAAATGAGCAAATGAATCCAGCCAGTGGCTTCCTGACTGTGGCAGGGGCAGCGCCCCAGCGCGGCCCTGCTCTCACTGCCCAGCAGCACAGTGTGCATGGACGGATTTTTATCTATAGATCTCTCCCTCTCTGCGATGTGTGTGTTTATATATATTTGCATATATAATTCTTCAAATAAGAGTCCTTAAGGACCCAATTCCACTGGATTACTGATAGTCCTGAATCCATCTGTGGGCTCATTACCGATAAAATTGCCAGCTGTGTAATTAACTGTGTGACTGTTGACAAGTCCTCAGTTTCCTCATTTGCAAAATGACTAGATTAAATAATCACTAAGGTGGAAAACCTTTCCAGCTCCATAATTCTATTCTTTCTCTCTAGTGAGAAATGACATGTGCTTTTGAGAGATATGCTATTGTGTGAACTAAGTGCAAGTTTTTACCCTAATGTAAAACTCACAAATGAAACCTAGTAGGGGCTAGGAACTTGTACTTGCTCTTAAAACTCAGGGCAGCCATTGAAATAGGTATCTTCTCATTCAATTATTGATGACTGAGACACTGGGACTCAACATGCCGGTGCCAACCTGACCCCCAGAGGAGCCTGCCTTGCCTCTGTCATTCCAAAAAAGGAGACTGAAAGCTGCCCAGGTTCCCCGTCTGGGATCTGTAAGGGCACACCCTCTTTGGTGGAACAGAAACCTGCTTCTTCCAGTGTAGCTTTGTACATGCTCTTCTAGAATCGTAGGGTGTGCTTGGTGTTAGTGACACATCTGCCTTAGTCAGCATCACCATTTCAATAGCGAGATGTTTCTGGTGTTTTCTATTATTATTTTTAAAGATTTTACTTATTTATTTTGAGAGAGAGGGGAGGGAGGGAGAAAGAGAGTGAAAAAAACTTAAATGCGTGGTTACCTCTCACGCACCCCGCTATGGGGACCTGGCCTGCAATCAGGCATGCACCCCGACTGGGAATCAAACTGGTGACCCTTTGGTTCCCAGTCTAGTGTTCAGTCCACTGAGCCACACCAGCCAGGGCTGTTACTTTTTTTTAACACTTGCATATGTAATGTTGTGTGTGATAGATAGAGCCTGATTGTCTCCAACAGGAAAGTATGTTTTCATATCGTTAATATGCTGATTTGGATTCATGAAAGAGAGAGTAAACTGCCTGTATGGTACAGTACTTCTGAGTTATGTTTCTGTTTTCTCTTCCACTTATAAGATGAAAAAGACTTTAAATGTGTCCTTTGGATTATCATTTTCTCCTCGTATATATGAACTTTAAAATTCTCTTCAAATGAACAATTCTTGAGGCTTCCATTAGGACAGCTGCCTTTGGGTGTGTCCCCGATGACTTAATGGCTGTAGGCACTTCTTCCTTTCAGCTCTTTGTGAATATTCTGAGTCCTGGCCCTCTCTCAGAGTCACATGGGCATTCAAACAATCACCTCTGCCCTAGTTGGTGCTTCTTGATTACCAAAATCACCACTCAGTCTGTATTGCTTCATCTCTCTTCCAGATGCTCCCCACATTTCTGAAGAAAAAGAAAATCTTAACATTTAATTTCTTACATGATAAATTTGGATAAGCACCCAAGTATTAGATTTTGATGAGTGCTAAGGGAAAAACCCAGACAACAGACACCAAATTTTATTTTTGGAGACTACTTTACAGTATAAATGTACAGCACCCAGGGGTTGCCAAGTCTTGCACATTTGAATCAAAATACAGCGTTGTTGCCTTGTCTGTGTCAGGATCTCCTCTCTGGTCTGCAGTTCAGTCCTGCTTTGGTTTAATTAATCCATTAAGGTCTATCTTAACCCTACTCAGTAATGATGGAGGGGCTCACCGGAGCCATCTAGAATGGGAGAAATTAGATGGATAATGATTTCTGTGCTGATGATGTGTTCTGTCTTTTTATATAGTTGATCCCGTGAGGGACATATTTCTTTGGTGTATTCCTGCTGATGTTCTCCAGACAGATATATTACAGAGAAATAAATCAGACTATGAGATTCTGCCAGTGTCTAATTCTTAGTGTGTAAATTTAGTGTTTTAAAATCAAAGCTATTTTTAAAAATATTTTTTATCAATATAATATTAAATAATCAAGAAGATGAGAGAAATCTGAGAAACTCTCATTTGGATATTACTTTTTATTACAATTAGATGCCATTATGGAATATGTATGTTAATAGTCTTCTGATTACTCCCTCCTCCGTGAGTAAACTGTTTAAAGTGATTCCCCCTCAACCCAGTTCAACAAGTGCTTACTACCTACCACACGCAGAGTAGTTGACAGCTCGCAAAAATCAGGAGACTTAAATGGCTCTATATTTCTTAAAGTAATGAAATAGTACAGTTGTTTTTTCATTAATATAGTGATCGGAAGTCAAGACCTAAACTTGCAAGGCAATACATTAATGAAACTGTATTGGTTGAGTAACCACTGTTTTCCCCACTATTAGTGAAATTTATAAGCAATTGCAATACACATTTAAAATACAGTAAATTTATTTAAAGTATGGTTAGGCAAGTGGAGTGCTTTTTACCTTGTGGTAGAGGGTTGGCAATTGGCTGATAATAACCTCAGAAATCTCTCTAGGAGAGCAAAGTTTAGGTTATAATTTGAAGGAAGGATAGGTGTTCTTTAGTGCCTCAGGGATTATTCCACCCATTCAGGCTTATGTGGGAAAGGTTCAGAGATGGACTTCTCCCACTCGAAGGGAGGACTCTCAATGGGATGAAACTAGAAGGCAGAGGAGATTTACTTAGTGGGTGGATATAGGCGGACCTTAGCAGCACCATTTTCTGACTGATTATATGCGCAAACCTGCTGGGAGCTTTCATGGCTGAGAGTTTGGAATTCACAATTGCTCTGAAGTAGGATAGAAATCTACTGGAGGACTGAAGAGGGAACTGTGACCGTCAAACCACTGAGGGCATGTTTGGAGTGAGGAGGCAATTTTCATATTTTAGGAACAGTGTAAGCAGGAGCTGGCCAAGGATAATAGTAAAAAATGTTTCTTCAAGTTAAGATCATTATAAGAATTCGGATAGCAGAATGATTTTAAATGAAAAAGACGTTGCTCTATACAGAATTTGTGGTGCTAGCAGAACATCTAATCAGATATTCTAAAGAAGAAGTGTTAACTAAGTTAACGTAATTAACCTTAACTAAGAGAGGTGGGTTATAGAAAAAGGTGCATGAGTACATCTACCCCTCAAAGGAGCCTTTTCGAGGACAGATAGTAAAGGAATGTTGAGAGAAGAATTGAAGTGTAGGATTGAGCCAAGATTTTAAACTACAGGAACCAGAGACAAAGAAAGAAGACATTTGGAGAAGCTTTTTGCAGAAACAGTAACAGCGGCCTTGAAGGATCCTTGCAGGATCGTCTTGGCCACTAACCAAATTCTGCATCCAGGGAAAAGGAGGCCAAGAAGAGAGAAGTGGTCCAAGAAAGCAGGAATGACTTTTAGAAGAGCCAGGACTTGGACATAAAGGTCTTTGGTCATGGTCAAGTGCTCCTTCCACTGTGCTGTGCTGCCTCAGTGAAGGAATTGCCTGATCACCTCTTGCAAATATCGTGAGTTAAACAAAGAAAGGCTGGATTTCTAGTGGGCCAGCCAGGCTGACCCAAACTGACTTGTTTAAATCCACCGATGAGAGAAAAGGAGACGGTGGTATAAAATCTCTGTCACTGAGCTGTGGCTGGGATGACCAACAGAAGAAGGGGAGTGAACAGGTTTGAGTATTTCGGAGTGACTTCTTACTGCCTGCTCACTTACAGAATCAGTTTCAGAAATGTGTCCGAGGGCACTAAGAGGCACACAGCAACACAATTTTTCAAGTGTAGAAGCATATTTATATTTTTTTATATGCCAACTCCTTTCACTTTGGTCCTTAATATTGATGGAACATTATAGGGACTGCATGTCAAATTAAAATAATTAAATTGAACCTAGACTTAGTTGATTTAAAACAAAAACACTGAAACTGAAGAATCCTTTGTTCTAAGCTGAGCTGAAAGATGGATTTGCTTTGGGCCTTGACTGGCTTTCTCCAGTCCAGCCACACAGAGACTTGGCCAGGGCTGCAGTCCAGAAGACATGCCGTGCTTCGTTGCTACATATTTTTAAACTGGCCCCTTTTCTTCAGGAAGACTTCCTAGGTTTTGCCTGAGTAAGGACCATAAAGTTGAGCCCATGCTAACTACAACTGTTAAGGCCTCGTGAGGGATAGAGAAGACTCGGTGCAAGTGTGACATGTTGAAGGGACTCCCCTGCATAATGTGATCCGTGTCTTTAGGAATAGAGCTTCGCTCCCATATTAATACATTCTGGAAATTGCTCAAGAGGCAGCTTTGGCATTAGAATAGCAACTTTCAAAGCAGTGAACGTCAGCACTTCTATTTCTCCTTCTTCTTGGCGTGCATTACATGAAGCTGGAAAGACTAATTGGCTAAATGAAGGGACTCAGTGTCGCAGAGTTGAAAACCTGGCATGTAAATGGAGAGGTGGGGAAACACTTTGCATGCATATCTGTATGGCCTCCTTTTGTGAATTATCATAATAGTAATGGCTCTGCCCCTTCTCTAGTTTCCCTGCTAGGTGAGTTGGGGTGTGAAGTGCATGGCATAGGAATCCACCAGGCTCTGTATCTGTGATTACTTGTCTCTGTGAGCATCTTTTCCACTCCTAAATTGCATGCTTACCTAAGGTCGCTGAATAATACATTGCTTTAAAAGATGTGTCCCTAAATTAAAGTTCCTAAATGACAGGGATAATATGGCTGCCTGCAGCTAAATACTATAAAGGAAAAAAAAATGAGCAAATGTCATTTTTAAAGGCAAACAAGGAAATAGCTAATTTTTTATAGGTGCTAGATTTGCTTCCTTGACCTCTGTCAGGAATTTGTAAGGACTGATCAATAGTGGGCTCGAACAGCTCATAGGAAATTGGTTCCCTGTGAGGACAGTGGTCATCTTGGCATGTCGGGTGTTTAAGCTGTTGAATCATGAAGATACTTTCTGTGAAAGAGTATTTCTAGATAAACTGTACAACTCATTTTTAACTTTTATAAAAAGCCAAGGTCTAAAACACATTTGGTTCATCTGCTCTGCCTTCTAGCAATACTTTACCTAAATTTCACAGACAAAAGGAGACAAAATGTATTTTATAAAAGTTATAATAGGACATCACAGTATTTCATATGAGGATTTAACATCTCCTGAAATATATCAGAATTTTATAACTAAACTAAATCCCTGATCTTCTTAAGCCCCCTTTTTAAATGTTTAATCTGAATTATAGATAAAGAACATCTATTAACACATCATCTTGCTGAGAACCATTATCAAATCACCTCTTAAAATATTTGGGGCCAGAAGGAGGGAACGTCCTTTGACCTTTGCCCTGAACCCTCTCTAAGCTTTTCCCATTTCCATTAATTATGGAACTTTGAATCCCAAGGTTGATATAAAACATGGGGTGAATTTAAGTTATCTACTTTTTTGTTAACTTTTGTCATCATTTTATTGTGAAAGCACATTTTAAGCTGAGTGAAGTTTATGAAAGCTGAACCTGATACAGTGAGAGTCTGGATGATAAACACCTCACAGACTAATAACGGTTAAACAGCCGATCACTGCGGAAGTCATTCGAAGTCACTGGATACCATGACATGGAATGTTGTGGTTAAAGAGTAGTCTGTGGGAGCGCGTCGCTGAAGGAGGGTCTCGGTGACTCAGCTGAAAGCAAGGTGAATATTAAACATCGATAAAACCAAATTCGAGGCTGTAAAACTTGATTCAGAGAGCAAACATTAAAGTGCTGCCCTTTGGTCATGAAGAGCAGGGTTTGCCTAGAGAAAAACAGGGGCAGGGCTTGGCCCTTGCAGCCAATTAGTAAGAAGTGCCATTTGCGTGTTGCATTCTCCCGAGAGGGGGTAAAATGCAGTGAACTTCGACTACTGTCCATCGCTGGTCATGCCACTCTAAAGGTGACTCGCTTTGAAAATATGTAACATCTTTTGCCCAGTAGCTTATCAGACCATTCCATTGATCTCATCGGTAAATGAATAGAAGTGAATATGACTATGAATGAATATAAATTCACAGGTACCATTCTCCTCAACGGGGAAATGGGGAAACTGAAGTTCCGTGAAGTTAAGACCTGACGTAGTGTTATCTATCTAATCAGTGGTAGAATCAAAACCAAAACTAGGCTTGATGTCTGGAATCTGCACTATTGTTTTCAAGGCCAAGCGGAGCAAGTTATGTTTAGTTTGATTTCAGTTCATTTCAGAATCTGGGCAACAACATCTTACAAAATGTCTGATTGTGTCCTGTTTTCCCTGTAGATTTCTAGAAAGGGAGCCACAATTGGGGGTGGAGGATAAATCTATTTCCTGACAATGAAATGTCTTTGCTCTTACAATCTCATCAGCTAAATTACCAGAAAATTCATAAGCTGTGTCAAACTCACACAAGCTGAGTAATGACAGGTAGTGATAGACTCACAAAACGTACCTTCTTGCTGCGTGCTCCTCACACGTCAGGCTGAAGTGGCTTTCACAGAGCTCTCACTGGTGATTATGTAAGGTCCTACTTCACTGCCACCAGGTTTGCAGATCTTTGGCGCCAGGGAAGAGGCAGCAACAAACCAAAGGGGTTCTGCCCTTTGTCGTCTTAGAACGGCTGCCAGGTGTGCTGTGAATCCCATTGTGAGAAATCCCAGGACAAGGTAGGAAAGAGACAGCGTGTGCAAAGGACGCAGTGGTCTACACAAAATGTACTTAGTGGCCCTACTGTCGTGCCTGATTTAAATAGAGTAAGAAGTCCTCCAAATTTCATCTCCTTCCCTGTTCAAAAAGAAGCTGTGCACAGAGATTCCCTCCTGCTCAGCCCATGCAGAAAGCTAGTCTTGGGGTCATTCTGTGAGAGATCGAACAGGGATATGACCATAAACTAAGTGAGGTGGGGCTTGGGGGAGGCCAAGTGATGTCAACCAGAGGAGGGACACTGAAGGAGAGGGAATGTTTTCCCTGAGGGGTTTCCAACCACTGAGAATGTTATTTTAAAAATGACAGCTATAGTCTTAAATGACTTTAATGTCTTATTTTTCCCTGCATCAGGAAATTAGCATTCTGAAAGTTAGGTTTTGAGTGTGTCCTGACATGTGTCTAAATCAAGAGTGCATTTTTATGACTGGGTTATAAACCCATCATAATCGTGAGGGGTTAAAATGGAACGCCTTCAAAAGATAACCTATACCTACTGCAGGCTTGGAACTCGATTAGCCCAGCTATTAAATCAGGAGGACAAACTGTTTCTTCCCTGGATACAAAAGCTGTTAGGCTACGGCCTGACCCAGTACAAAAGTTTTCTGAATCTCTCTCCACTTTACTAAACGTCGGCTCATTGCTGCTGTCTGCAGTGAAGCTGTTTACAGCTCTTTGCTAAGTGGAAAGTTCAAATCAATTATTGTCCATTAGAGTTTAGGTATAACTGATGAAATATCCCCAGAGGAGTATTGTAAATGTATCAAGATGTCCTTCCCCATTATAGAAATGGGGACGCATAGTGAATTACTTACCTTCTCTCTTACCCTTAATGCCTCTGAAAGGCTGCTGGGCAAACAGAGCTTATCTTGTCTTGCTGGGGTTTAGAGTGAGGACTTCATCATTTGCTGAACATGCGTAGTGAGCTGGCGGAAATTTCAGGTTCCAACTCCGCTTAGAGCCTCCCTAAACTCCCTTGTGGGCATAAAGGTCTAAGAAACAAGATAGAAAGAAACCCCTAAAAGATGATTAAAACTGCCACCAAAAAGTGTCTTGTAACCAGGTTCTTTTAGAAATGATAAGTTTCTTGTTAACAATAGGAAAAGCTTTGACTCCAAATTTTCGGCAAGTGACAGTAAGATTGAGTGCCAGATCATTTGTGCCAGGATGCTTTCTGCCATAAAACTAGATCTTCTACATCAAGCTTCAGCAGGGTAGAAAAGGAGATCCACTCACTGCTCGGGTGCAAAAGGGATTCTGCTATCAGTTACAGAATCGAACTGTGCCTTTACCCTATAAAGACTAGAACCGAGGGGGGATAGAGGGTCTCATTTGTGACCTGCCGTGCCAGGAGATGGAATAGAGGTTCTTGACTGCCTTTGAAAGCTGCCTGTCCTCTTCCCTAGTCCTGCCCCCTAGCAGTCCTCATGCCCTAAAGACCCTGAGACTGAAATACATGTGGACTCATCTTATCATGGGAAGACCTGGGTGTTATTCCTCGGAGGACTGTGATTTTCCCAAAAGCAGAAAGTGGCAGAGAAAGGTCAAGGAGACGTTCTCCTGTATCGGCCGTTCCTTCTTCCGTGTGAACAGGTGGGCAAGATACCCTTTTCTTAGGAGCTAGTCCTGTTCGGCCCCGATGGCTGCGCTGTGGCAGCAACAGTGGGCACAGTTCCGATGGGAGTCCGCAGACCAGTCATACTGGGGCTGAGGAGCATCTTTAAAATGCAGCACTGATTTCTGTGTGTTCCTCGTAACTCCAAGGATAACCTCAAAGATGTCTCTTTCTGCTGACAGCTCTGTCCGTGGTGCTAAGTAGGAAATTGGCTCGACGTCTTCCCTGTGGCCCATACTGCTTCCCCCAGCTCTCCTGGGGCTTCCAGTCCTCTGTCTATAAAGCTGCTAATTGCTGTGCAGTAAATCTGGTTGAGATGGAAACCAAGCTTCCAGGTTACTTATAGGGTCAGGTTTTCTTCTAGATCACTCAGGTAATGAGAGATTTCATGTTGTTTTACACTTTTATCCAGGTAGATGTCTTGCCTTTTCTTGTTCAAGTTGACAAGATGTCCTCTGGAATCTGCCTTGAATTGTTAAGCCATCACCCCTTCACCAAACGGTGCGCTGCAGACACCGGCACTCACACGGCTTCATGCCCATCCAAACACCCCTCCCCTCAAATGTACATGTCGCTTCTGATAATTTGTGATATTCACAGAATTACTTCATTTCTTTCCCTGCATTTGTACCACTGGCCATTGGACTGCAACACTCAGCATGCATAGGATATGTTTCTCTTCATTCAAATTTCATTTACCTGGTGTATCGGTTGTTTTGCAACTCAGACTGAACGGTTGTTTCCTTTCAGTATGTTAGGAGAATTGTTTTACATGCTAAATTTGAGACTAAAATTTAGTGATTAAAGTCTAAAGCCTTTAAAATGGCATTATACAAAGAGAACTGCCTTCAGATTCGTCCTGTGTATTAATGACAAAATGCTAAACAACTATAAAGATCCCTATCTTTCTTTAGTGAAGAGAGCATCTGGATTCTCCACTTAAAAAGCAACCTGAATATGGTAGTCTGAAAGATATAGCCACAGCACCAAATGTGTGTTGAAAATTATTTTTCTGCCTCACTACTGTAGGTAAGGGAACTCACTGTACTCACTGTCTCAGAACCAACTATGTTCAGTCAGCCCCTTTCCCAGCAGCTTCCCTGTTCTGTACCCCTTTCTGCCTGCCTTCTTCTGAGTGCCAGCCAGCACACCCTCGGTTGCTAACATGCTTGCTCAGATTTAAGGAGCAGTCCTGATTATCGAGTTTCTTCTAGCCATTATTTGTGTTCCAAATTATCTTACTGTGTCTGTATTAATTTTCTGTTTCCAAAAGTAAACTCCATGTATTTTAAGGCAGTACAGTTTCTTTTTTACATTTTCCAGGGAACTGGTGTTTTTAATGTCATGTGAGGACAACATTACACAATGGATCTTTGGCAGGGATACACAGAAATGAATACCGTGTGCGAACACACATTAAATGGCAGTCTTAATTACAGAGTTTGACTCTGTTGTTTTTAATGCCCTTCAATTTTATAATTTGATGGAAAATGCATCAACACAGCTATTTTCTTTCTACCCTAAATGATTAAGGATTGATATACCCCCCAAGCCATACTAGCTTGTTAGTTAGGTCTGTCTGATCAGGTAGGTCCTACATTTCATCCACTAGAGGGCAGTAAGGATACACATCCACACCAACCAATATGTGCAACATATGGTCGATGTGGAAACATAGTAGCCATAGCTTTCGCGTGTATGAAAAATTCCCATTACAGTGTTGCTTCACTTATAATTATATTGAAAGTAAACACTAATTCACAGACGGACTACGCATATTTTATTTCAACATACCCCACTAGTGTTTTGTCTATTCTAGTTTAAAATGCCCTGAGTAATGAAACTTCTACTACTTCCCTTGGGAAGCTGTATCAAAACCCAACTGTTTTTTACCGCTTTTTTTTTTTAATATGTGTATTCAAGATCTATTATCCCTCCTTTAAGTTCATCTAGAATTATATTATGTACTCCTTTTTCCCTCACAATAAGTTCAATTCCATTCTAGAAAGCAAATGTTTATTGAGCTCCTACTATGCGTGAGGCATCAGTAAGTGAATGGATGGCCTCACAAAAAGCATTGCGGCCCTGCATTAGATAGATTTGCATGAGTCAGAAAGCTAAAGGAGAAGCTCTCCCAGGTCAAACATCCAAAGAAAAGCTGGTCTGAGTTCTATAGTAAGTGATATCCATAAAGCTGTGAGAGCACTGGGAAATTTTTATTTGTGCTTAGGTTTCTGTATCAGAACTCAAAAGGTATTACAAATGCATGGCAATATCAGATATCACATAGAGAACAGTGAGGTGTGCAGCTGACGCGGCAGTGGGTTCATGCCAAGCAAATGACCTGGATGCTTACTAATGAAGGTTTGATCCTTCTTCCTTTTACAGCTGGTTGTCAGCTTCGCCAAGAAGCATCAGGACCTGTACTGGGGCTCTTTATACCCATTTACGAAGGCGAGGAAATGGGTCTGTGAGTCTCTCCAGGGTAGTGGCACCTTGCTGTACATCATGTTCTATCGTCCACTTTCATTATTGACTTTCTGGGTCCAGTCTTGGTCACACTGCACAGTGGGAAAGAGCTCCAAGTTCATGTGCAACACTCCGGTTTGCATCATTAGTTTCTTGGCATACACTTTGATTATTAAGTATCTGTGGGGGAGGGTGGAAGGAATTCAAGCCAAGAAAGTTCCTTTAAGGCTAGCACTCATAATTACACCGTTGTTTAAGTGTCTTTTTTCCCCTTCACATAAGAGACATAGCAAGATTTTTTGCTCTGTTGGGTATATTCACCTGGCAGGATTTCTGCGAGGCTTCTGTAATCACCAAGAGCAGCCTCCAGTGGACATGTGTGCAAACAAGAACAGCTCAGACCCCAACAGCAAAGATTGAATATTGTAGAAATTCTAGAAATGATACTATTGTTTTACTAACATCCTTTGAGCCTCTGTAGGAAGTAACCTATTCTCTAGAATTTTTAAAGTAAAGTGATTTCTGTTGACAATCAAGAGAGCAACAGTGTGGTTTCATAGATTCGTTCTTGAGGAAAATAGCAAGGAAGAATACAGGATTTACACAATACCATAGCCCAGGTGTTCTATCGCAAACAAAGCTCAGATCTGAAATTTACGTCACCTGTAATAAAACCCACATGGATATTTTATATGGAAGTGATTAAGTGCAGACGTGTAACAGCCGTTTTGTGTTTTTGTTTGTTTCAAAATACCAAAGGTGATTAGGCCATATTATGAACTAATTACTTAATTTATTTAAGTTGAAACAAGTTTTTGAGTTATACAAGGGCCCAAAACAAGAACTCATTAATTCATTCTGCACATCGCTGAAAGAAAACAAAGAAGGTAACACCTTTATTTTATTATGTTAGAACACACCAATATTTTGAACACTGATGAGGACCCAAGTGGTCAAAACATCTGTATTTGGTAAGAAAATAAAATAAATAAACTCTTTTTCCCCACCATTTGGTACTTTCAGTGGTGTGCTGAAATTCAGAATAGATTACTAAAGGTACTAAAATGGTGTGTCTTTTTTAATACATTTTCCTATGGAAAGTTCAAAAGACTCTTCAAACATATTTGAAAACAGTAAATAAATAATCTACAAAACTCAATATTTTCTTAAATTTGGAAGTAAACCACAGTCATTCTGGAGCTTGGGACTCTGTACACCAAGTTTCAAACCAGAGCATATTTTGGTATTTTGATGGTTGAGTTATAATCCCCTGAAAAGAGGGACTGCCTGTGTACAGTAAAGACAGCTGCCACGGAGCTGCAGCAGAGCTGCTGAAACAAACCAGTGTCTGCTGGTCCCTGCTGACCGGGAGACTCGAGACCAGGAGGCCTGTTCCTAGGCCACGGGGTGGCCAGGCTGTAGACGGAGAGGAGAAGAGGAACACGGTGCGCTCAGGGAACCGAAGCAAAGGAAAACAAAGCACAGCCCTGGCTGCCAGAGGCCAGTGGAAGACGTCAGAGAACATTTATGACCTGAGGTCACTTGTTCTAATGTTTGATCCCCTATCTTCCGGGTTCTAATCCCTCTTTTGAGTTTTTAAAGTATTGCTAAAGAACTCAAGATATGGTATAGCTGACCATTGATCAGGTGGTTGATATTATTGCCTTAACTTATATTTTTACATGTTCTTTTATGACATGAATCTCATTAGTTGAGATGAAATTCTGGCATGTGATTCCCTCCTAAATCACTGAGTGCCCTACACATGGTCAAAGTCAAGGCTCAAATATTTGCCACAGAGGTGGTGGCTCAAGCTTTCGTACTGGTCAGCTTGTTTCCTGTCACTAAGGAACTGGGGTGATCCGCAGCGGAGGCAAGCTTCTCTTTCCCGTGCGAAAACAGAGAGAAAAATATCTGTAATTTTCAATTGTTGTGAGGATTTGCTGAACTATTTATGTAATTTTAAATTCAGGGAATTCTCTTTGGATTAATATCTCCTGGGAAGCACTCTCTCAGCTGATCTGAGGGGTAACGAATGGGAACCTTGTTCTTATACCAGAATAAGCTATAGCAATACCGTTGGCCCAACATTAGCTTTGAATTGTTTTGCCCAGGGACTCAGATACATTGGTACTAAGCCCAATGATGTCTCTCGGCAGCTCTCCATTTTCACCTAAATTAGAATCTGTGACTATGAAATAGAGTTTTTTTCTATACCAAAAACGTGTATCCATTGATCAAATATTTATTGAGCAAGTAGTATGTGTGAACCACTATATAGGGCCAGCTTATTTTGCACGGGAACTGAATTTGTGATGTTAAAACCTCATTAAACCCATGTTCTAACCAAGAAAACCAGCCAGACAAGACTCACAAAATTGGAACTTTAGATTTGAAAGGAGTCCTTTACTATACAGATGAAGGCATTTAGGCCTAGATAGTTAAGTCATTTTGTCCATCTCAACACACCGGATTAGTACCAAGAGTCAGAACCAGTCCTCAGAGCTGCTGGTCATCACTCTAATGTTCTGTCCACTATTCACTCTCCTTCGCTGGAGGCAAAGGGCGTGAGCCAAGGAGAGATCAACCTTAGCAACCGAGCTCTGTCAGGATTAAATCCAAGGGGCTGAGCTGACCAGTCTTCATTGGCATTTTTTTCAACAGGAAGATGCTATAAAAATTAAGTATTATATTTAAGATTGCATGGAAGGAAAGTCCAGTCAGTAGATGATGTTGCAAATCTTTTTTTTTTTTTTAAATACATATGACGTCTTTGTTGAGCAGTTTTTCTCTGGGTTTAGACAATGACCCCTGACATTTTCCTCTTTCTTCTTTGAGCTTGTCAGTCCCTTCAGTTCAGTTAAGCAACGGCATCATGACATACTTTGCCAGGCGCAGGCCTCATTCGCAGTGAGATTGTCATACTGTCATTGAGGAAAAATAAGTCTTTAGGTAGGAAGTGTTCTTAAATAGTAAAATAATTTCTGCTCAGAGAATTATTTCAATCCTTTCTAAGTGATTTCTTCTTTTTTTTTTTTTTTATTGGCCAGTGATACTTACCATTTGGGTAAGCCCATCTCCAAGGGAGTATCTGTCAAAGCATTGAGTTGCCAGTCAGTGTTACAAAAACCCGTTACATCTGTGGCTAAAATCCTGGAATACAGAAAAGGGAGCAGAAATGTAAAGAAGAAAAGGGAGGAAAATCCTGAAAAAAAAAGATTGGAGATGACTTTACTTTTACCAGAATTTTTAATAATACGCTTAAATAGTACTGTACTCACTTGTAAACATATACAAGAATCCTGAAGATATAAAAAGTGACTGTCCCCATGTTACAAGGACAGAAATAAAGATACAAGTATTTACCAACATATTCAAAGGCACAAATAACTTTGAAAGGCTTTTTATTTTTGTTATGAGGGACTGAAAGCTCCTAACATGTGTCGTCACAGCCTGTATGTCAGCAGTACTCCTGCATCACAGACTCTCCTGCAACTGAATTTAAACTCTTCAAAATAGGGATGAAATCCCCCAGAGTCTGGGAGAGTGAGCCCTGGATTTCTCTTTAACTTCCCTTCTCCTCCTCGCCACGTTCCTTCTCACCACCTCTGCACGGCCCGTCCTCCGTTCTGTAACCCATCAGCATCGTCGCGAGCGAGGCACTCAGGTCGCTGGCATCTGTGACGTCCCTGTGCCTCTCGGAGGCCGATCTCACTGAAACATGCGAGTGTAGATTAGGAGCACTAAGAATGAACGTTTAGATGAGCCGATAGAGAAGAAACAATTACACTGTGTGTACCTGAGGTACTCTATAGCTGCATGCATGCATTGCTAACCATATGTCTTCACCTTCTCATAATCTGTTTGCTTTTGTTCCCTCTTAATGAAAGCTGGACACAGCTTAATGTAGAGCCGTAGATATTCACATAGTTTCATAGCAAGGAGCAACTGCACACACAATTTAGATACTGAGGGAAACGAAGAACAAGACCTCACGTAGCTTTAGCAGGTTACACTGATCATCTTCAACTGTTAATGTATCAGGTGACTGGGCAGAAAACAGCAGCAGTATGCGAGTATAGCTTTGGAAGCAGCTAGCCCTGAGTTCAAATCCAAGGTCTGCCACTCACCAGCAGTGTGACTTGTTGTTAAGTCACCTTTCCTCTCCGAACTTCTCCGATCCTGAGTTCCCTCATCTGTAACATGGAGACAATCGCTGCCAAGAAAGAACAGCATGACATGACTTAGGCAGTGTGATGTGTGTGGCTGTAGGTTCAAGAATCTGTGGCGCTTCTGGCCCCCGTGGTTCTGATATCAGCACCACAGCTGGCCCCTAGTTTCTTATGATCGTGTGGTTCTAAGAAAAGCACCACTGGGTCAGGCCTAGGACCCTTCAGCTCCGCAGTCACCGTCTGATCACAGGACCGGGAAATTGTTATGTAAGACACTATCGTCCTTGTTGCTAATTTCAGGAATTAGAGTTACTTTCCTCCAGACATCCTAGTTTCCCTGAATAAACCACTATAGACGTACTATCCATGAATTTAGCTAAGCCTTTGTGATACTATTTCTGTCATCAACCTTTAATGAAGTTTAAGAGTTTACTACCTACCATGTTAAGTAGTTTTTTCACTTTCTCTTAAATTATTTCTTTTAAGGAGCAGTAAGATGACTTCCAATCCACATATACTAGAATTTGATAAACAAATCCATATTAACTTTACTCAGGGCTTTCAATTCTTTACAGACATTTACCATATTCCTTTCAGGATTTGATCATTCCAAATGGGAATCTTCATTTTACATGGTGGTTATTTTAACTGAGTCTGCGCTTTCTCTGTATTTATTTGTTTTACAGGGTACTTCATCTACAAACAGTGTCCTTCATGGGGGTTGCCGTTGTGTTGTGCTAGAGCTGTTGTGATTTAACTCCCCCCTTGCCTTTGTCAAAATTATATCCTAAGTATGTTCCGGGCTCAAACCAGAATGATCTTAATGTGAATGTGATTGTATCTGAGCCAAGGTTCAGTGCGGGGGCAGCTGGCAATGTGTTCTACAACAGGACCAAAGAGGAAAAGTATAACCAAATACGTGGTTCTGTCTGTAGCAAGGTGAACCTCAAGGAAAAGGTGGAGATTACTCACTTAGAGGGTCCTGAAGAAGGAGGTACCAGGCAATGCTTCCCTTGCCAATTTGCTCCACTGGCGCCGGAACTTGGACAGGGAGCGCTAGTGGGCCCAGAACCAAGTCTGGGTTCGGGGGAGGGGGGGGCTGGCCTGCATTGCTGTGAGAGGCAGGGGCTACCATTTCGACAATGCCAGCAGAAATCTAAGACTAAAGAGCCTAAAACTGCTTACCTCTCCATTAGCATTGCTAGCACAAAGTAAGATGTGAACTTTGTATGACTCATTTTGAGTGGGTGGCAACCTACTGAGGAGGCAGTCTGTGAACCCAAGGTCAACATCCTGGTGAGAAACCCCTGCACGCAAGGAGAGATGCAACCAGGCAGCACTGATCGGGAGAGCTCTGTCCTCCTCAGCTGGTCAGAGCATTTCCTGCTTCGCTTCCCGTCCAATGTTGGCACATTGTCCAGCCTGTACTTGGCCCCATGGTCTCCAGGAAATAAGAACGTCTTACATTTCTACAGTGCTTTAGAGACTACTTTTATATCGGTATCTCGCTTCATCCTAACAACTCTATGGTAACTCTCCATATTCCCATTTTGTGAATGAGGAAAACTGGTCCAGTTCAGTGATGCATACGAGAGTAGCTAGCAGAGGATGGAGAGAGAACTGGTCCCACGCGCTAAATCTGTGTCCTTTCCACGTTACCACCACAGTGAAGGCCAGGTCTTCCCCAGACACCATCCTGAAAATACGCTTTCATTTTTCCCTAAATGTAGCTATACTCACTTATACGGACGTTGATCTGAATTATTTTGGACAACAGCAAGGCTCCTGAGATCGCCCCAAAAATTTGGCCTTTTAATGCCCAGAATTCCAATAATACAGAGATCTCCCATCTCCTGCAACATCCACATCACGTGGACAGTGGAGAGTGTCCACTCTGTGTGTGGACATACAATCCAGAGAGGAGGTCATTTATACCGACCTTTTCTCTTTTTCCTGAATTTCCTTTCCATATTGAAGCCCATTCCCACGCATTAATTTAAATGTGCTTCAACGTTATTTTAATAACTCAGTGGTGTATGTGCCTTACATCTTTCTATACCCTTCCCTTCCTTCTGAGGGGCAGAATCCTTGAATGATCCTAGTAAATTCTGAAAAGCCTTAGCAGGGTGGATAATGGGTAAAGATCATTGCATTTCAGCTCCCTGATCTATTACACTCCTGCCTTTCACCAGCATGCAGAGTGCTGTGTTTTTTTCCTAACAGAATAAATTAAATATGAAAGAGAAGGACTAATGTAATTCAAATAAACATGTTAATGACCCTATTTTTCCATTTGGTAACTAGACCGGATGTGGTGGAATGCCAGTTTTTTACTGAGCCTGTAATTTAAAACTTTCAACAAGGACACTTTTTTTTCTGCTTTTATTTCCATCCTCCACTCCCACCCCTTTTTATTCTTGCAGACACTCCTTACTGCCCAATTGGTTTTGGAACATGAAAACTGTCCTCATTGCTCCCCGGAGCCACAGCGGGGCCTGGGGCAGCTTATCTCTGTGGGGTGACTTGTAAGTCTTTACTGGCGACAGCCCCGCCTGAGCTCTCGGCTGTCGAGGGTGTGGGAAAGGAGGCAGCCAGTGCATTCACAAACCTCCTCTCTGGGCCTGAACCTCCATGCTGTGGATTTTTGATGTTTGGCGTTTACATGCTTGCTGCTCTAGGCAGTACTTTGGCATTCAGGTTTGGGACCAGAAGAGCATTTAGTGTTTTTAACCCTGTACGTAGCCATCAATTCCGGTGACATCTTTATGCATCAAAACTGAGAGCTTTTTGTCATCCACACTGAAACCCTGACTCGGTGCGCCCCCAGACGACTCCCTAATTTATTCTCTAAGCCACCTGTCTCTCTCTGCACCTCAAGAGTAGTCATTATGGGCCCAGCAATCCTCTACCCCTCCCCCAGAAAATGGACTGCCCAAAGTGAAGTTCTTCCTCTCCTCCAGACTTCAGATTGGCCACCTGTCTGCTACATTTACAGTTGGTTAGCTGAAGAGCCTGACTTTTCTCCAAACAGTGTGTGTTTAATCCCTAAATTTCTCTGCCACCCCCAAATGAGGTGTCCCTTTGGCGTTTTACCTGCTAGATTAGCTCCCTCTGATTTCTTTTACTTTGGTCACTTTCCAGTGTTTGAAGGAAAACTTTTTGATCTAAACACATTTCAGTTTTTTCCAATTCACATGCGGTGGAGGGAGAGGGGCCCTGGCCCTGTTACTTCCTGTTTGTTTTTGCTCTGGAGAATGCAGACCATCTGTGTCTCAGAAGCTAGTCTCCAGCCATCGTGCTGATTCTGGTTTTTAACTTCTTAGTTTTTCCCTCATTTCTCTTGCAATAATTTTCTATTCGTCTTCCAAAAACTCCTAAACCCCTCATTAAATCTTTCCTCCTGAAATTTCTTATCTTAATAGTACCTCTGGACACAGTTCCGTCCCCATTAAGGCCAGGGTTCTAATTAAGTAAACAATAATGGGAGAGGGGAAAAGGGGAGAGAGGAAGCAGTAGGCGAAGGGAAAACATTTAGGATTACTCTTTAAAAATGGATTTCACTGATTTCCAGACCCGGTTCCCAGGTCCTCAGATCCGTCATTGAACCGCAGCCTCACCTGTCACGTGGCCTTTGCAGTTTTCTGAAGAAATATCATGTATGTTGGGTCTGAGTGGCCTGAGTGGGTTCCTCCCAAGTCTCTTTTTCTAGCCACATAGGCTCTAGTTAATGTTGTACTTTTTCATAACAACCAAGATGCCTGTTTCCCGGAACTAGTAGAGACCTCACTTTCCTAAGGACTGCCCGATGACTCCAAACAAATCTCACCCTGTATAAAAGTCCTGTATGCTTCCTTTGTTTCTTGGGTTTTTGTTTGTGTTTTTGTTTTTATGCAATTGCAGCAACTAAGGTCTCTAAACAACTAGATCCCCTTTTGGTAGATGACTCTAACTCTGTAACTTACGAAAATTTAACTTTCTCACACTCAAATAGGCTGGTTCCCATCTTCATTTCAGATGTCATTACAATTTAGAACACGATATTTCCCCCATTCTCATTTTATTTTTTAAACCAAAGGACTTTGATTTTTTTCATTAATTCTTAAAGTCAAAATTAAAAAGCTAAATGAATTCCAGGCTTCAAACTCTGAGAATTATATTTCAGCCAGTTTGAGTCTAAAATGTGCCACCGACAGCCCACGGGTCACGTGCTCGTGGCTTCCCGCCACGGAGCACCGAGCCTCACATAAGCCTGCGGCTGTCTGGAACTGTGGCCTTTGGTCTCCTATCCCTGTCCCTCCACAGCTTCCGCACGCTCCTGCTGTAGCACCTTCAGCCATGAACATGCCATTTAATCAGTGCTGTATGAAAATGGACTTGGTACAGTCAGCAATGGCTAGGCCAGAATCGATTGGCTATTTTTCAAAGGGGAAAAAAAAAAGAAGATAGAAAATTGTTCTTTTAATCTAGGTAAATCAAATCATGCCTGCTTGCTTTCCACCTGTAGCTAAGCGTAGGCACTGTGCATTCAGACTGAGGATAGTACTTTTTAGTGCTTTTTTCAATGCTTATCTACTTAGGGGAAAGCACCAGGGTGTCTACAGAACTGAGTTTTCACATTCACATAAGAAAGCTTGTGTTCTTTTTCTCTTAAGAAAAAAAAATCTTCCCTTTTGCCCCATCTTAGAAGATTTGAATAAAAGCAGAATACATTCAGCCTTTTTTGCCTTTTTCTTTGTCCTGCCACAAAATCATAGCTGACCGTGCCATTACGGTGTGTTGCTTTGGGCAGCCTCATGCCGTATAAAGGCGAGGACCTTAATTGGGTTAACAGCACGCACCAGGAGTGGATGGCGGGGGGCACCGCTCTCCCACCAGGCACTTCTCCGCTTTCGGTTGTGTGTACCAAGCAGACACCAGCTTGAGGGGGGCTGCTTTTCCTACGGATTTGTTTTTGTAATGCTGGGGCTTTCTCTTTTAGTATATTACCAACAAATGAAATTAATTTTTAAATGAAAACTGCTTTGTTTTTCAAACTGCAAAGGTGGGGGGCGAGGTAGGAATGTGCTGTCAGGTTTGTTCTGTAGCATTGATTTGTAACCAACAAAGGAAATGTCTACTTATGAGACACAAATCAATGCAACCAGACTGCAAAAGTGCAAAGAGAGATGTGAGAAAATTATTCAATCGTTAGTCTTCTATGGAATTTAAAAACATGGAGTCTTTTGATTGTTCCAATCCCAAAAAAGAAAAAAGGAAGTGAGTAACTGAAAGAAAGGAAGGGAGGACATGATGACGGGTTCTAATTTCATTAAGGTTTTTCTCTCGTGATTATGGAAAGGTCAGGCAAGGTTATGAGATTTCTGAAAGATTAGCAGTGTTGTGAATGAATTTCAGAACTCATTAACCATGTCCTCAGATGCTGTTGTGGAAACTGGTAAAAAACCAGTTTATGCCGGAACTTCTGCTTTCGTCTGCCTAACCTTGGCTACTGTAAAATTGACAGTTTCTTGCAAGCTCTCTTTATCCAAAAATAACCTATAACTAGTAGACCTAACTCTTATATGGTAGTTTTCATCATATAAACACATTGCAAATATTAACAAATAAATCAAACAAGCAAAAATATAACTCTAGGAAGCAAAGATATTTATTTTGTAAAACTTTCCCAGTTCAAATGAACTGGAAAAGAGACAACTGATCTGAGTTAGCTGAAAGTATGATTCACGGAATATTTTATACAGTCCAGACTGAGATTTCAAAGTGTTAACCAGTTTCTTGAGCACTGACTTCAAGACTTGTCAGTAGCTTATCAGATGTGTGTATTTTAAAGTTACACTAAAAGGCTCTTTTCCCCTCCTGTAGGTCAAACGTGATTCTCCCTTCTCCCTCCTCCCAAAAAATCTTAACACTGTTAGTTTGCTTAGGAGCCTTCTTTTCAGAAGCAGGGAAAAGGTGCCTTTCAAACAGAGTCCATATCCTAACTATCACGGATTGTGAATTATACAGATTTCTCCTTTGGGGGGAAGGGAGAAAAGATAAGTCACTTTCTAAACACTTAATATAAAAAGCTGCACAATGTTTTATGTTTTTCTAATTGTCCAGTAATGCCAGAGTCCTGTTCAAAATCTAGAAAAAAAATTAGAAATGCAGAGAAATTTTTTATCTTGACTATGTGCTTCTGCTTCTGTTCCTATGATAAAGGCAATTACCAAAATTCTTACCTCATCCTAAAAAAATGTGCTATTTCTTTACTTCTCACCGTATCATGTTAGTGCATTGCCTGCAGAAATCAAGGGAGTGAATTGGAATGGATCAGAGACCTCCAAGTAAAGTAATCAGGAATGGATTTCTGGGCAACCCCTTTGAAAGTAAGAATCCTTGCAATAAAAGAGCATGAATGTCTCACTCTGTGTTACACAATAATACCTCAAAGTCTGATTTCTGGCAGTTCAGACTTCTGAATTATGACCCTGAACAAAAAAGTAAATGAAGACCTTCGAACATCCAAATGAGTGTCCCAGAGTCTCTGACCAAACTCTGCTTTCAGCAATATTGTCTCTGTAACACTCGTTTACCTGATTTTCCATCCCGAAGCAGACTCAAAAATGCATTTAGTATGGAGGGCTGGAATGAGATGGCTCGCAAAAACTGGGACAGGGCCACCAGTGAGCTATGACAGTGAGAGTGGCTGCAGCTCCGCCTGCGGCCGTCAGACTGAGTGGTGAGGGGCGAGCCCAACTTTCCGGAGAAATGAAAGTGTGTTACTGAGAAACCTCAGCATTGAGGATGCACGGGGATGACCCTGCATCCTAAGAGAAAAAAAGTGAAATAAGCATATTCCGTTTAAGAAAACAGGGATATGTAAATGTTTTCCATTAAAAAACAATGTAAAATATATTATATTGCTTAAAGAGGCAAGTTTATGTAATTAAAAATATACATGGGACATTTCATTTTCCAGTATAGCTTTTTTGTTATTCCTTTAATAATTAAGAATAAATTAGAAATGGTTTTGTAGTGACGTTAGAAAATCAATCTATCCAAAACTACTCAAACAAACACCTTAAAAGGAAGAATATTTATTCTTGAATATTTTTTAAACCCAGATTTCCTAAAATAAAGATATTCTCTGTCACTGATCTTAGTTACATATGTTATCATCTGGAGTAAGGCACAGTGCTCATATTTAGCTGGTTTACTGTTTACTTTGTAATGCGTCATTATAAGTGACCAAAAGCATGCTACAGGAAGTTGTTTGTGTGTTTTTTCATTGCTTATGCAACTTCCAAGCAGAAAATGTTCTTGAGACCAGATGGTAAAGAACAGTCAATTGCAAGTTCTATTCTCCAGATGTATTGATGTTTTATGTCTTCTTGAAGCCAGTTCAAATACATTTGTGAGTTCAAGTCTTAACTGGGAGTAACCCTTTCACTTCTGCTAGCTCTTATTTCAATTGACAAAGAATTGGGCTAGAATATTTAATTACAGGCCCTCTGCAGCCAGCTGTACCATGGAGTGGCAGTGCCACGCCACATAATTCAGCTGAGTGAAAGTTCATCACGTGCTTCTGTACACGCCTGGGCCCCGAGCTGCGGTGGCTGCTGTGCGTTTTCTGTGCACAGTACCAGACCTCTCCAACCGTATCCTATTCGATAGCGCACTTCTCAAAGACTTTTTTTTTAAAGAAGACACTTACCCAGTGTTTCTACTTGGCATGTAGGTGTTTTTGTTTTTGTTTTTTTTGTGTGGTTTGTTTGTCTGTTTGTTTTTAATGTGCTCAGCAATTTGGGAGTTTGCTGGAACACAGATGAGTTAAGATAAAAAGCTGTTTTTCAAAAAAAAAAAGCCTCTAGTAAGTAAAAATGAAGATACTATATCTGAATGAAAGTGAAAAGTTACTCCTTGTGTATTTTTAAAGCTTCCCAAACCATCCCCAGTTCTCAGCCAAATGCAGCCTACCCAGATTGTCTTTAGGAAAGTAGTGATTCACAGAGATTCGCAGTTAACCGTATATCAGACTGCACACTGTCTTCAGTCCCTGCTCACAGCTCACCATTTTAGAATATAGTGAGATATGCCAGAGCCCTACCATCTGTTTAATGGGCTAATTATGTTTGCCACATGCCTACTTCACAGGAATACCATGAGTGAGGTTGCCAAACATCATACAAATATATATGTTTGTATATATAGATATAAAAATATACACATAAATAAAATCATATACATATATAACACATCCAGCATTTCTGAGTTTCATTCTATCTTTTGCTATCAGAATATATCACAGCTCATCACTTAAACCCAGCTAGGGACAGGCAGAGTTTATTATAAAGCATGTCATGGCCATCAGACTGAGAGGTGCTGGGGATAGACATTCAGATTCTATATGCATGCCTCTGTCATTGTCCTTGTTAACTGTGCCCCGTTTTTATTAAAATCTTGAGATTTTAGCTTCATAATTAAGATAGATTTTATGATACTTTGTTGTTGTATCCAATGTTTTAACTCCTTCTTTTGAGAAAGGATATTTTTTCCCTTATTTAAAAAAAAAAAGTCAGGCTTTTTCTATCTCTTTCATACAAGACTACAACTTTTTTAAAAAAGATTTTATTTACCTATTTTTAGAGAGAGGAGTAGGGAGGAAGAAAGAGAGAGAGAAACATCCATCAGTTGCCTCTCACAGGGAGCCCCAACTGGGGACCGAACCCGCAGTTCAGGCCTCTGCCCTGACCGGGAACTGAACTTAGCAGGACGACATCCAACTAACTGAGCCACTCTGGTCGGGGCAGGGTGATAACTCTTCTTTACAGGTCTCTGACTTTTCTCTTATGTACCACAGTTTCTACATTGGGTCTGCTCTGAACGCTCACATGTTTGTCCTTTTATGAGGATGCTGCAACTCCTAATGATCTTTTTCTCTGGTGTTGTTCTCTAAGCACTTTCTAGATAAGTGTTTGTCATTGACTCCCATCATCACAAGGGCTAGTTATCGCTGGCTAGCCATGCAGATTATCACTGACTCTCAAATTAGGTCAACCTAAGTAGCTTCTTGGATGTAGGGTTTGACTTAGGTGGGTCTTGAAAGATAGGGGGGATTTTAAGCACTGAAGGGAGGTAAACAGAGCATTCTGGGTGAAGGGAATTAAACCAGCGAAGGAACAGGACAAAGGTGGAAAGGTCGAGTCGTGAGTACCTGGAGTGCCTGGTCGGGATATGATATAAGCTCCAGGTATTGGGTGTTCCATGGGGCACCTTTGTCTGTGTGAAGGTTTGCTCAGCAAGCGTGAGCCTTCTTGGCTTTGAGGATGTAGTGGCCTGAGAAATATTGGGAGACATATTCACACCAGACTGTAAATCTAATAAGTATCATTTTCTTTAAAAATGAAAAACAATAACAATGTATCAAACTATTATTGCTATAACATTTTATTTAGTCTTTTGTAAGCTACAGAAGAATTTTTAAAGGCTTTATTTTTTCACAAGTGTTAGAATGTCTTCATATAGTGACTTAAGTGAAGTAAATTATTCAAACAGAGCTGTTTTGTTTTATTTGTTTTGTTTTTCCAGCTTTATGCTTACCAGGGATTTCACAAACGAGTTGGTAGAGGAAAAAGAGCCAGGATGTAAATATAGAAGTGACCCCGTCAGATAGGCTTGCGTGAGCATGAACAAGGGCTGAGACAGGATGAGGAAGCATCCTTGTCGGTGCCAGAACGGCCGTGTTTTTGTCTTCCGCATGGAAGTCTGATTCGAAAAGAAACACTGGTATAGGAAGAAAGAGAAAATCAGTCCTCTATTATTTTCCCATGTATGTAAGGAAAAATGACTTCCACATTTACTACGTGATTTCTAGAACCCGAAAACCTAAAACCCAGTGCAAACCACATAGGCAGATCAGGAGAAGGCCAAAAACGAGTTGAAGGCGGGGCGGTTACTGTGTCACCTTGTCTTATTTACACTCATTGAATGTTATAACTGGAAAGACTCCTAGAGACCATCTAATCCCACATTCCCATTTGACATGTGAGACCAGTGAGACTTAGGAGAAGTTTGATGACTTGTAGTATCATGCAGCGGTTGGCAGACTGGCTGGGGACACCGATCTCCTGACTGACAGTCAGCTGCCTTGCACCCAAACCTCGCGATCGCTCCTCCAGTGTCCCTATACTCACTTCCGAGAACTCGAGCTTGGCCTCATCCCACCAGTGCTGCTTTGTGTGTCTTGATTGTCAATGACTCCTCAATGAATTGCTTTGGATTAAAGTTTATTTTATAATGATAAACTGTCAGATTCTTATAAATGATACCAAAATTAAGATGGGTTCTCAGAAGCATTCTGAGTATTCTATACACAAATACAGAGAAGCCCACAAGATAAACATATATGCCTCTTTTTCACCGGGATCCTATCATTCCTGTACAAATGGCATGATCATATTATTATGGTTTTTAAGGTTTCTGGAGACATTTGTTGGAACGCGTAAATAGATCAGACTAGGTGCTCCTTTAGCCTCTCGAACTGTACCTGAGACGTTCTTAAAGTGCTGTGCCTGGAAAGGAAGACGTCGTTCCCGCCACTGTCAGTATTTCCAGTTCCTTCTGCCACACTGATTGCCAGTCGGGCTTAAAATAAAGCTGTGCTTGGTGTTTTACTGGTGTTTTGTCCCATGACAGGGGAGGGAGAACATGGTGGGTGTCTGGCATAGGCCAGCTCCCTTTTGTGAAGCGAGAGTCCATCACTGACAATAGGCATTTGATAAATGCTTACTGAAAGGATAGAAAAGTGTCCGCCCTTTCTCCTTTTCAAAACCAGGCTCTGTTTCATGTGAAAATTGACTCTAAGCTTCTGATACAATGTCTTGTGGTTTGTTGCACCACACATGGTTATTATGATCTACTGGTCAGCAAAACCCTAGAAATACTTACTGTGGCAATGGAAGATAATGTAATAACGCAGTTTACATTTTAAATGCATCTGGCCCACCAGGTCCTTGCTCAGGTACCAAACACAGCACTGTGAAGGAACTAGCTGACACAGAGCCCTGAAACTTCAGGTGCATGTAGTCACCTCACAGATGCATAGCAAGCCTGGTTTTGAGGCCAAGAGAAGGAGAGGAGGCCAATTTCACACTTTTCCAGAAGCAGGAACCACTCAGCAACACATTCACAGGAGTTAGAGGGAAGAGCCTTTTGTGAAGAAAGCTGTCTTCTCCTGGCTGTTTTTATCAAAACATCGAGTCCATCAGCATTCCAACTCTAAGAACAATTTAATTCACAAAGCAAATGAAATAAGCGGAAGGGTCTGGACCCCATCAGCCACATCCCACCACCGTGTCCTGTTGTTCTGTGGGAAGACTGAGTGATCGAGATCACTATTGTTCTGCACTGAGCTGTTTGTGAGGAAAACCTCGAACTCCTCTCCAGAAACCACGTCCGATGGCTTACAGCAGAAGCCGCCAGAGGGCAGTTGTAGAGGTTTTGTGATCGACCCCAGCCAGTTTGCTGGTGGGGATAATGAACACGAGTAATTTCCCTTCCTCTTCCTCTCTCTTCTCTTCCTTTTTATTCTTTTTCTTTCTCTGCTTTCCTTCTTCTATTCAAAATTCTTTTGCTTACTGATTTGGAGAATATTCCAAAAGGAAAGAGGCAGCATAAATCCTATTTTGAGGGAACACACAATCATCTTGACATATAACTCTATCCACATGCCTTTTTCTATTTCTCAACAACTGAAGAGCATGCAGAATAGCCCAGGTGCTGGTCTTCAAAGTGGGTGTGTCCTAAGACATTCTTTGCTGAAGCAGCCCCCTTCATTGTTTCATGTTGTTGGAAAATCAAAGCAGAGAAGCCAGTTTTCCTTCGTGGTCCTAGCCCCAGTGAGTGGCAGCGTTTGGCCTGCATCAGTGATTTTTCCACAAAGTCCTCCTTCTGTCCAATTTACATGGTGTCTGGGGCTCCTGGGCTGCTGGGAATGAACACTCAAAACATGGAGCCTGCAGCCATGGTTCTTAGTGAGGGACTGGAGACGTGGATGTGACAAATTCTTGTTAGTGTTTTCCTCATGCACCTTTTAACTTGCTAGCGAGGACCTGTTTTTTCCTTAACCAAATTAGTGGTTTAAAGAAAAACTTTCTTCATCATTTTCTGAGTCATTTTTTCAGTCTGTCCTATTATTTTGCTTTCTGGTAATCACCTTAACAGGTGTCTGAGTGGGGACCATGTCTGAAAAGACCTCACCATGTCTTACAAGGCAGAGATTATGCTCCTGGGAAAAATACAAGTATTCAGGTTCAGGGTTCTCTGTACCAAAGAAAGTGGCTCAGATAACAGTGCCTAACACTGTGTAGCCTGCAGAGTGGGACCTCGCAGCCGTGTTTTCAGTTTCTTTTCACTCGCTGGAATTTTATGCAATGACTGTAGCCAAGAACCTTTGGAATAGCTGTCTCTGGTCATACAAAAAGGAGAGGAGGGAAAATTCCTTTGAAAATTCACCTTGTTAGTGCAAGCTAGTAGCCAATATAATGAAACTTCTGCCCCAACTCCCAACCCCTTACACCTCCCTTTCCATCTTTGGGGTTTTTATGTATTAGTGGTATGTTAGAGAACGTGTCTTTCTGGTGTGTTTGGGGTTCCTTGATATTTCAAATACTTTGAAGAAAAATGCTTGTTTTCTACGCTTTATTAAACTAGCTTAGTTAAACATATTGGTCATCAGGCCATGTGACACATGATTATTCGATGTATTTTAAAATCCAAATAAAAATCAATCGTGCCGGCCCCTTTCTCCCTCTGCCCCCTCCCCGTCTGTCTCACTTTACCGCGAGGCACAGGGAGTAGCGTGCGTCTGTGTCTGTGTCTGTGTGTGTATGTCTGGGAGGAAGACAGACTCCCTACCTGTAAATGGCTTGCTATTATTAGACGTTCGGTTACCAGGGGTTATGTAAGACAATTGAAGCTCTGTTTTTTAACAGAGACATGATTCATGCTGCTTGTAGTAACAGTAACCACCTCCAAACGAGACAGAAACCAGACGCAGACAAAGGCTGAAGAAATCAATGCCGACTCAGTACAGCCATTCTGCTGATACCCTCTGCCTTTCAATCAGAGCACTTAGGTTATCAGGAGAGGAGGCTCCTGCTCGTTCTGGGTCTTTTCTGTCTCCTGGGGCTGCCAGGTGAAGTCATGTGGGCTGAAGCTGTGTGCACAAGAAAACCAGGCCTCAGGGGCAGGGATGTCTGATCCCCCTCCCAGGAACAGTATTGGTCACCTCCACTGTGGCCCAGAATTCTCTGTAGCTACTACTCAGAAAGGCTGGACCTGGAGTGTTTGGCTCAGCCATTCAACTAACTTTGCTCAAGTGATGCTCTGTAGCACTGCCGGAAGAGAGAGGACGGAGTGGGGTTTGAGCTGGTGCCAGTGCTTTATTACAGCTTCTCCCAAAACCTGAATAGAAGTGGACTGGCTGTCAGCTCCCACACACGGGGAACTCTTTCCTCGTTCTTCCAGTAGTCATCCTTGAGACTTCATTGATTTAGCACTTCACAGAACGCAAAGCACTTTCACGTGCATCAGCTTGTTTTAGCCTCGTGACTTCATGAGGTAGGCAGAGCACACATCGTTCACCAACACCGTTTTACAGGTGAGAGGTTGTACAGCACCACGGCAATGATGTCATTCATTGACGCCTTGCTCGTGATTTTACAGGGTTGAGAAAACTTAGTGACTTGACAGCGGTCATTCGGCTAGTTCTTATCAGATCCAGGAAGGCAACATGGATCTCGTGATTCCCCATCTAGTGCTCTGCTTCTAAGATTTGCTACAAAGCTTCTTGGCAACCATGGCATTGGGGTGGGGGGGGCGGGAACCCAGGATTTTCTGTTGAAAACTGGTTTTAGATTAAGTTCCTCTGCTTATAAGCCAGGCAACTGAAAACTCCCTTCCCCACCTCAGTCTTCTCGTCTGTGTAACTCATGATGGGGAGAACTCATTTTTAGAGAGTGTCTGTGAAACTATCACACAGCCTTTAATGTGTCTAAATCAGTGTAAATCATTGCCAGTTGTCTCCCCCGTCTCCTCCGTGGGGGACATGCAGGAGAGAGATGGAGAGATCTCGTGCTTCACTCAGAACACAAAAGTGAACTCTCTATTTTTCCTATGAAAAGAAGAAACTAAGACACTTTCCTGCAGAAAGTGCCCTGGCTCTCAGAGAACAGCAGCCTGGACCCAGGGGCTGCAGCACGTCCGGAACACAGGCCGCCCTTCATTTTCATGCCTGAGCACGCGAACTGTCCAGAAAAGCAACTCCACACAGGAGCATGACAGAGACATATCTAAGCCATTTAGCTTTACCCTCCCAGTCACCCCCACAATAAAAATTCCAGTTTTAAAAATACTTATTTATTGGTCACTACTACTACTAAATACTGCATTGTTAGGAATTTTAACTAAGGACCAACACAGAATTTCCTATCACAGAATTTGTAGCGTTATCCTACTAGTTCCAAGTGTTATATAATATAGTCTAAACCTATTTTAAAGTAAACACAATTAAACATTCTCATTTGTAACTAGTTCTTAATGAAATCTTTTGTTTGAGTACCAGTTTTTATCCAGGAAGGCAGGAAAATACTTCACAGACTATACTTTAATGAAATGCATTTTCTCTTCCGCTTGCACGTGAAAATCATTTGTGGTGGGAGTTTTAAGGAAGAAAGGCTGTACTCTGCTCTCTCACATAACAAAACTCCCTGACTAGGCACCGTGAGAACAAATTTCCAGTTCTAGCCTCACTGCAAACTCATTATTAGGAAGCCATTAAGTCCCAACTTCAGATAACATCTAACCTGAAAAACGCGAAGCCCCTAATATCTGGATGTGGTACACGTGACCAAGACCTACACCTGCTATGTGCCCGTGTGATGGGAAAGACAGAATTCACTGCTTGGGGGTTACGGTTTGTGCTGTGGTAGCCACGCTGCCTCCACATCTCCAAGGTCACGTGTCTCTAGAACACAGGCGGCAAACACAAGGCCCGAAGGCCGAATCCGGCCCCCCACCTTGTTTTATCCAGCCCGGCACCTTGTTTCTACCTGGCGGCAGCGCCGAGCTCCTTGCCCCTAGTTAAGGAGCAGTTACATTTACACAGTCCTAAAGTTACATTCGGCCCTTTGAAGGCAACCGCAAGGCTGATGTGACCCCTGGTGAAAGTGAGTTTGACACCCCTGCTCTAAATTGACCCTGAGAGAGAGGTTGGAATGTGACGGGAAGGCAGGGGGGCATTCTGTGGGTTGTTGCTGCGTTCTCTGTACACTGGGCACAGTGATGAGCGGTGGACCCTTGCACCTGACTGCCCCTGATTTCCTTGTGGAGGAAAACAGCCTTTCCTCTTTCATCAGGTTGCCATGATTTAATGATCACAAATGGTAATCTCATCATTAGACAGGCATTTATTTCAGTGGTTCCTTTCGTGAGTCCTTTGATGTTCCTAGGTTATTTTACACTTCTCCCCATTTGGTGTCAACTAGTGCAAATTCTTATTTGTACCTGGGAACGGAGCTGCCTTTGCTCTTCTAGACCTAGGCTTTCTCTCTCCAAAGCACGCATACTATCACTTGTGGAGGTGATGACAGTGATGGTGGGTGGTGTTTCTCCCCAACAAGGTGGTGGTACAGACCACCCAGGCCTGCAACCTACTAAGCTGTGCCAAAAGCTACCAAAATCAGTTTTTGCTCTCCCAGGCCCCAGTGTCATCCATCCTGTCTATGGCAACCATTAACACGGTTAGAACCCCTTGCCATGCACAGAGGGCTATGCTCGGTGCTGGAGTTTCTGAAATTTATAGAATAAGTTCCACTCCCAGAGAATTTACAGTCTCACCAATGATATAGAAAATAGGCATTGAACTATAGCAATTTACCTAAATGCTGAATATGGGCCGAAGCCATTTTCATAAGAAAAAGTTTCATTAGGAATACACGATTTAATATTGGCCTAAAGGAGGGGAAGGCCCAGATGGAAAAATGGTGCTAATCACATTCCAAACAGCCAAAATGGTGTGTTCAGGGGCTCAGAGATAAAAATGAGCTTTATAAGCTACCTGTTTTGAACCAAATGGAGTATTGATAGAAAGGAAATCTGAGAGGGCTTACTTGACATAGATTTTACATACCCAGGCTAAAGAGTTTGGAACCAGGAGAAATCCATTAAAGCATCCTTTCTCTAAGTACATTCTAAGGTGAGTAAGTGTTCCAGCCCTGGCCAGGTAGCTCATCCAAGTATGCCAATTGTTCAGGTTCAATCTCCTATGAGGGCACAGACAAGACTCAACCAATGAATGCATAAATAAGTCGAGCAAGAAATCTATGTGTGTGTGTGTATCTGTCTGTTTTTCTCTCTTTCTCTCCTTCCTGTCCTCTTTCTCTCTAAAAATCATGAAATAAAAAATAAATGTTCCATTTAAAAGGGTGGAGGTATGAGGAAGAGGTCTGTAGCCCACTAAGTTTGGACAATGCTGGGGTCCTCAGCACCTTTAATATCCTTATGTGCATTATGAGTTTGCAAGAGGGATATAGAGTGTGCAGTGTTTCCTATATTTGTTTGTCCAAGGAACTTTTTTTTGAGATGTATCTTGACATTCTAATGTTCTATAAAGCTCACTTTGAGATATACCACCTGGAAAGATTTAGAAGGGCGGGAGTTCAAAGCAGGGCAAACACTATGTTGTGACAGTTGATCTAGTACTATTATGAATGGGTGTGGCATCAACTACAGAGAAGATAGCACCGATGGACCCGAAGGGAAGGGTAAAGGTCAGAAGTAGAGAGGGTAACCTCCAGGATATGCAGAGAATGTGGGAAAAGGTATGGATATATCTTGAAGAAACAAAATGATGAAAATTTAGAGATATTGGAGAAAGAGGTGAGAACCAATGAGTTTACCACACTGGATGGTCCAGATCTCCTTACTAATGCAGGAGGGAAGGTCTGCAGCTGAAGAGAATGGAGAATGGAATTTGGTAAAGTAGGACATACTAAGAAATAAACTACAGTAGGCATGTACTTAGGAACAGCAGGAAGGAGAGTACAGATTGCATGCATATGTAGGGTTTTGTACTGAGAGAAGGAGGGAATGGGAAGTTTTGATATGGATTCAAGGTTAAAGAGAATAAGAAGAGGTTCTGTATATAGAAGGTCAGGGAAAAGGAAATTCAGAGGGTTATTGAGACCAGTGTTAATGTGGTTGATTAGGGGGTTAAGTCAGACTGGACAAAGACATCCAGTGAAGCCACCAGGGGCCTCCTGATGGACCAGGTGGAAAGAGTAGATTCCTGAGGCATTAAGGAATAGGTGTTCTCAAACTGGGGCTGGAACACTTGAGGTCGAATGTGAGGTCTGGAAAGAGTAAATTGGAGTAAGAATTGGGGCTAAGAAGTAGCTGGAGAAGATGGAAGTAAAGGCCTGTTTAAAAAAAAAAAGATAATGTGTTCTGGGATTGACGTATGGAGCAAAGTAGAGAGGAAAACATAAATGAAGTGTAGAACGTTTTGGAGAAGGATGAAAACAGGTTCAGGAAGGCATTGGAGGACCATGATGGAGAAGCTAATCTAAACCTCTGCTGAGGACCTCACATGAGTAGGAGTAGAATGAGGGCAGGAGATCAGTGGTTTAGGGATCCCAAGCCACATGTAGGTTAAACATAGAGCATTATAACTGAAACCTATCTTTTGAACCCTGCTTTGCTCTTCTCTGGCTTCATGATCTATGGCAAATATAACTTTACCTTTCCTAAGCATCAGTTTCCTCATCTACAAAATTAGAATGTAATTCCCACCCCAAAGGATAATTATAAGAAATAAAGTTATACAGTGTATGAAGAGTGCCCAGCATGAGAGCTGCCACACAGTGAGCATTTAGTTAACAACAGTCAAATTAGTATGGTGAGGCAGGAAAAGGGAAGTGTTGTTCACTCTGGAGACAGGGACAGTGTGTCCCCCAGTATAATGCCATTTCAGTGTTTCTTGGTACCTGGTTTACCATTTAGGCACAAATGGCGATAATTAGCTCAGAAAATATACTCAGGGCAAGGGACAAGGTACACATACCTGTGACGTAACACCAATAACGTGCTGCACCGTGAACCACGCTCCTGTTGGAGTCCTCGTTGCAGAGTTGGAAACGACCCTGGAACCAGAACCCGTGGCGGGCTTTTCTGAACAGGAAGATTCCAGCGCCAAATGACTTAGAGAAGGGGTTTCCATCATCGGGTATCCAATAAAACCAGAAAAGTCATCATCATATGTGTATATGCATTATGTATATGTATGTACATATCTCACCTGATCCCCAAAGATCTCTTATTATAAAAACCAGAATCGACTGCATCTGATAGCACTAAGGCTCCTGGGATGTGCAGGTCTTATAAACTGAGTTTGTGAGTTGTCAGAGGGGAATCAAGCAGTCTCTGTGGAGAAAATTAACATATTTTACTGTGACAAACAGGGGGACCTTCTATTGGCAGGGCCATCCGGGGGCCTTCAAGCCATCAGAGGTATTTCTTCTGGATGTGGGTATTAACTAGTGGTTCATTAAGGAGATAAAAAAAATTTAAGTAAAAGATTGATTGTAGCCTTGGAAAGCTGAAGCTGGGTCTCCAGATTAGTGTGTCAGGCCATGATGCCTGTGGTACCTTCTTCATTAAATGGTTTTCTCACCAGTTTCCAGAGAGGAGGATTAGTGATGTAGACTTGGGAATTCGCTTTAGGTAATTAGTTAAAAAGTTAGAAGTCAAATAGATTTCTTTAACAGGTATAATGGTTTAACAGGTTGATGAGCTGCTTAATTCCCACGTCTTTCTTCTCAGGGGACTATTAGAGTTTTTCAGGACCTCACAAATCATAAAATCCATCTCCTTTTCCTACAGGTGGAAAGGCTGAGCCACCTCGAGATGAAATGACTCATCCAAGGTCATCTAGCTAGTTCTGTGATTTTATTTTCTTTCTTCTACTCCTACTCCTTTTAACTCTCCTTCCTTTTTTCTCTCTCCAACATTCTGTTCCTCCACAGCCACATCTCTGCTGACTATTTTTTGGACTTACCCTTGCTGTACGAAATTCCCTACGCCTTAAATTATGAGCTAGTGGGTCCTTGCCAATTAGTAACCCCTCACCACTAATTCTTCACTACATTTGGGACAAAGAGAGGAAGGAAGTGGAACAATTTTAAATTTACTGTGATCTTTGAGACAGCTTTATCCACACCTGGGAATTGCTGTTAGACAATTAAGGTTAGTAAAGCTCATTGAATTTCTCAGAGGAAAGGTGTTATTTGAATTATTACCAGATAATTATTGTTAAAAATAACAATAATGGAAAAAATAGAAACTTTACATGTTAGAGACATTATCATTTTAATTTCCAGTGGGGGGAGGAAAGCCCCAGGGGATCTAGAAATGATATTTTTAATAATGTGTTCTATGCCAGAAACTCCTTGAATTCTGTCTAATGCCTGATGACCTGACACACTGGCCCAGAATCAGAAGCCAGTTGAGCCTTGTGAGCTGTTAGCCAAGTTATTCAGCTTGAACTGCTCCTTCAGAAACAGCCCTCAGTGGGAAGGCGAGTGTCAGACGTAAGACCTGTGGTACCCAGACCAGTGTCATCAGCATCACCTGGGAGCTCGTTAGAAATGCACAATCGCAGACTCCATCCCAGACATGCTGAACCAGAACTCCCGGATGATTCATTTGATCATTAGAGTTTGAGAAGACAGGTGTAAGATAGATGAGAAGACTGTTCTCATCTTTAGAAAAGAAGGAGCTAGGAAGAAGCTATAGTTACTGATAATTTCTGCAAGAACCCTGTAAAGGGTTTCTTCACCTGAGGCCTATGCTCTCAGCTCTTTCAGTGGCTCTGAACTGTCATCGAAACAGCATGAGCATCTTTCCTGTGCTGAGAGCACAGTGGGAACTAGAAATGTGCCCGTGCTGTGTTGGAACAGTTGGTACAGAGTGAGAAAAGCACAGATTTAAAGTCAGAGGAATCTGGTTTGAATTCTGACTTCACTATCCACAGCTTTCTAATCTTAGAGAGGTTACTTGCGCTCTCTGAGCCTCACTTTTCCTCATCTGCAAAATGGGTATGGTAACACCTGCAGAATGGCATTTATGTGAGGGTTAAATGAATGTATTTACGTATAAAAATGCCTAGTGCAGTCCCTGACAAAATTGGCAGGTCTAACGAATGGCAATTATTATTGTAACTATTATCTTTCTGTAAGCTTTAGTCACGAAGTCCCCATCTGTCATTTTAGAGTGATTCGGTGTGATTTCAAAATCACAGGATGGGAAGGGCCATACTGCAGTAAGACCTCTGCAGAAAGTCCCTGACAGTGATATGTGGCGCTATGTCACACAACAGCTCTGCTCTCCGAGGGCTTCCAAGACAGAGCTGCCGGGATGTCACCAGGAAAACAGGCTGGAATGGAAATGGCCCACAGTCCCCCTCTGCCTCTGACCCCACCAAGTGCCTTCTAGCTGGGTTCCAAGGGCAGATTCGTTATCACAGTGATGATGTAAGAGGCAGAGGGAGCAGTTCTGGGAAGGATGCGAGGCCCCAGCAGCCTCTCAAAATTGTCTTTTGACTTAAAAACTGACTGCATTCGATATGGAAGTCATTGAAAAAGAATAAATATGAAACTTCATGAAGTCATCTCACTGAGTCCTTTTAGAGGAGAACTACCCTTTAAGCAATAAAACATGACCCACCACGCAGCACTGCTGATTAATAGGCCCTCAGGCGTGTGCTGAGGCAGGAGGGGAAAGGAGAAGGGGGAGGTGACAATTTGCCAAAAAATGAAAGAGAGATCATAACGGCAGGCTGAGAGACTGAGAAAGAAGAGTTTGATCAGAGGACAGAAAGATTATGTCTCCGTTTAATTATGAAATGCATGATTTAAATCAAATGTTAGGCATATTTAAAATGTACTACACTTATCTAATTACACAATGGATTTGTATGCTTCTAGGAGGTATTTCACTACAGTGTACTAGACATATCGATCGGTGATTTCCTTTATCATTTTAATGTAGTTGCGGGGGAAGAACAGATGAGGCAGCTCTGTCTGGTGAAGCGTTGATAACCGTCCCAGCCTGCTGATGGTTTGCTAAGAACAATGGGGAGCTCTTGAGCCGGGTTTACTGTTTATGTGGCTGCCGGGGTGTTGAGAGTTAATGGACATTTCAGTGCATAGCCTGTCTCCGCCGCACTGGCTGAGAAGGGGACTATGAGTAGTGCCAAGTTGCTCCTCTGGTGCGGGAGGAGCAGGAGTAAAGTGCCCACCTGGGAGTCAGGGGAAGTCCTGGAGCACCGAAGGCTCACATTTGCAGCCTGAACATTGGTGGCCAAATAGAAACTACTCAGGTCTCCCGGAAAAGTCTGTTTTCCTGACCTAGAGAAGCCGAACCGAACCTAAGATTCCCACAGTATGCTTGGTTCAGCTTCTCGTCTTTTGGGGAGAGAATAAGATTCTGTCTCAGGATAAAGATAAGATTAAACAATTAATGTTTCTTCTACCACAAGAGAACAGGGAAGGAAATCAGACAGACGTGGGAGCAGTCATCTGTGTATTTCTACAAGTAAATTAGTGATACAATGAGGGAAAAGTAAGTAAAAATGTAAACTTATAAATACTGGGCAAAGCTAGGTTAAAAAGAAGTGTTGATGTGGCATAATAGCAGACCTGCCGATAGCCTCTGTTTCTCTAAGGTAATGAGTCTAACTAACCCTACAGTCACTGTAGCATGTTCGCACCAAGAGCTTCAGCTGAACCCACTGCTTTTCCAAAGCGTGAGAAATTCCTTCATTCTGGTTTTCACCCCGAGTTTAGCAGCCTAGTGGTATTTGCAATATTGTCATATTGTTTCTGCTGGTATGTTTAGAAAGGTTTGCTTCCATGCTTTTTAAAATCTACTTTATTTAACTATAAATAGGTATTTATTTGTTTGGTTTATTGAAGTGAATTAGTAAAACAAAGTGTTTTATTTTTTGGAACCTAATATATCCTTGCAGGAGATGCATGCCCAACCCCTCACTCTCTCTTGTCTAGTCTTTGCTGATGGTCTGCTGGGCCTGCTGGTGCTGAGCAAGCACTAAGAGATAGTTAGACATTTGTGACTTTTTATATCAACTATCGTTGCTCAGCCGGTAACAAGGATGTGGTGTTGAGTAAGTCAGTTCCCTTAATCTCCTCATCTGAAAAATGAGGGGGTTGGAGTAGATAAACTTAAAGGTCTTTCCAATTCAGTCTCAGTTTCCATGACTCTAAGCAAGAATCTTTTTTTCCTTTTAAATTCAGTTCGGCATACATCAGCCGAGTGCCCGACCTGTGTGCAAGGCATTGCAACCACAGGGCACTCAAAGGAACATTGTCTCTGCCTTCAAGGAGCTTATAGAGGGGGAGATAAACTACACAAAAAATTATTAGAGTCTATAGAATGTGCAAAAGGCTTAGTGCATAAGTGCTTAAGGGTTCAAAAAGGGCGCCTTCCTTTGCCTAATGCTTCATAAATGAGGTGGCATGTGGACGGCCCGTAAAGAAGCTGTAGGAGACATTGGGAAAGGGAGGAAGCTCCGTGCACGTGGTGGGAACACGGACGGCTTGGCAGCAGTAGAGAATGGGCTGTAGAGATAAGAGTGGGAAATTAGTTTGGGGCTATATCCCAGGGGCCTTGAATGCCAAACTGAGAAGTAAGCAAAAGAGTAAAGAAATAGTATGTACTTTAGAAAAGTTAATGTAATATTGATTATGAAGGATGGGCTAGTGATAAGGAGCATCTAGAAAAAGTGAAGTCAGTTAGGAGGCCCTCACAGAAACCTGGGAACAGGTGATAAAAGGATAAGTCAGTGTTGGGATAGAAAGCAAGTATTGATTCAGGAAGCCCAGCCTAAATGAAAAACCACAGAACCTGGCAGCCAATTAGATCTGGGGAGTAAAAGAAAAGGGGGCGTTAAAGATGACTCCTCAATTGTAGGCCCAAGTTACTGGATGAAGGTGGTACCAATGGCAAGAAATGAGAAGGCTAGAGAAGGAGCGTGTTTTGAGGGAAGGGCAGTACATTCTGTCTTAAACTTTCTGCATTTGAAATGCCTGCATGGTATTTGGGGACATGGGCTTCTCAAAGTGAGAGGCCCCATCTCATTCATCTTTCCAGGTGCCTATATAAACACTGAATGAGTGAATGAATGAATGAATGAACGAGTCAACTACTGGCAGTTATTTACAATGTGGGTCTGGAGCTCTGCAGACAAGCAAAAACTAAAGATAGCAATGTGGGTGTTCTGTATGCAGAAGTGATTGTGGAGGTCATGGAGGGTGCAGGTAGGCAAAGCCTAAGGAGAGGAAGAGTATCTTGAGGAGTATCTAAATTTAGGGACAGGGGAAGGAAGACCAGCCACTGAGGGAGGCCGAAGAGAGAACTGAAAGTAGGAGGATAGTCAGTATAATGCAGGATCCCGATGTAAAGGGAGGAGAGTTTCAGGAATCAAGTGGTCATTTAAGCCCAGTGTGGCCAAAGGGGCGAGGCCTGGAAAAAGGCCTCTGAGTGTGAGGCTCTGAGACAGATGGTGGTCAGTTCTGCAGCCGCTACAGCTGTGCCGCACAGGTTAGAGGACATGGAGGAGACGGAGACTTTGTAGTGAAGGGGGGAGAAAAGGTAAGAGCTCAAAAGCATGACCTAGTCAGAGGGCATCTGGAGAATAGGTAAGAACTGAGCGCTAAAGACGGAGAGACTGCAGGGGAATCAAGAAGACTGGGAAAAGTCGGCTGTGGCAAAGCCGAAGGACATTGCCCCCACCCTTACCTCCACCTCAGCTTCCAGCTCAGTTCCACAAAATCAATCCCGCCTGCACCAGCCGGTGCTGCAGAGGCTGTCACACTGTGCAGGCCGCCAGGTAGAAGCACTGAAAGCGGAGCCTGGGCGGCATGCTGTCCAGGCCCCTTCCCTGGCTCTCCATCCCTGGTGCAAAGGCGCACACCCCACCTCTCAACCATGTCCCACTGTTGTGTCCCCATCAAAACGAATGATCGCCTTCACCTATTCATTTAACAGACTGATTTTTGTTTGTTTCTCATCTGATCTAGATGCAGTCACTCTCTGTCCCCTGCCCCAATGAACATCTGCACTAGGCCCAAGCCTTGGAGTGACTTACCTGAAGAGTGACACCATTTATTTGGAAACTACTGTGAGTACATTGTGCCTCCAGTGAAAGGCCTCTTTAGTTCAACTGTTTAATTAAAACACACACACACACACAACTGTAAAAGCAGATGAAATTTTAGATGGCTTCATCTGTTGGATGCAGCAAGGCCATCAGACTGAGCCCCCAGGTGCCCGCAGCAGTTCTCAGCTCCCAGCCTGCAGTCGCACCTGTGCAGCGTCACGCCGTCCTCTCCAGGCAGCTGCGCTGGGCTGGGTCTGAGCGCACCTTGCAGGCACTGGTGCTGTTCCGCTTGGTCATCTGCACCTCTACCTGAGGCTCCTGCCGGCTTGTTCACCTCTCATCACCCCACTGTGCCACTCTGTTGAATGTCACTGGAGCTTGTCATTTCATGCCACCCTGGTCAAATCGGGGAGCCTGCTTTTCTCACCCATCTCTGCCTGCCTGCTCTCTGATCTGTTGCCTCCTTCCTACTCTAGGGGACCAAAGCCTGCCCCCTGGGGCTCTGGGCTCCTTCAGCCACGTCTCTCAGCCATTGTATCCAGCTCAGCTCTGCCCTCTGAATGCATAGCTCTGTACACTGGGTTTAGTTTCCTCCATAACAGGCATTCATGCGGGAGGGATACAGCCCTCGCAAGGCAGGGTGCAGAGATAAGTTGGGGCAGGAGAGGGATGCCTATAGGAAGACGCTGATGGAAGATTGATATCAGGTGTTCATTAATCATTGCTAAAAGTAACAGATAAATATATGGGTTTGTTTTTCACTAGAAAAGCCAGTAATTTAAATTATTTAAAGGTTATGCATGCAAAATAACTCAATTACACATTTTAAAATAAAAACTCATTCTATTTGTTGTATTCACAAGTTTTCCTTTATGGTAGGAGGCAGCTAATGGGATAGTATTTGACAGCAATCTCTATTATGGGAAAACGCTAACCCTGGGAGGCTAACACCCCCTTAGGCTTCAGGCAGGATTTTCATATTTGTTTTTTCTGTGTCTTTAACTATTCTGGCAAAAATCAACCCCAAAGGGATAAAGCCAGAGTTTTTGCTTTGTTTTGTTTTGTGTTGCTTTTTTCCTTGAACACGTTAAGTCACCTGATGTGTAACTGACGGTAGCGGGTGTGTAGGGGATAGGCAGGCCGCCGGGCCAGACGGACATGGGGAGTCCGAGTGCTCTGCAGTCTCAGTGGGTCCAGATGACTGGGGACTGAAGATATGGCAAAAAAGTTTCTTCATTTCATACCTAGGCAAGAAACTTACTTTTGCGACCATGTTCATTTATCCTTAAGTTCAAGTGCAAGATGTGCCTTAGAAAATCCCACATCTGCATAGTTCTCCGAGTTTTTCTTCCTCACAGAGTAACTGTGCTGTGCCAGAGCCCAGCTGTACTAGGATGCAGACAGGCTTCAAAGTTTCTGTACCCTTTGGGAGATGACAAAGTCGTTAGCACTCCCACCCTCCTGTGCTACAAAGAACCCAGATCCAGACCCAGAAATCAGGACCTAAGCTTTCCTGAGAACCACCGGGCAGCCCACACGTGAGCATCCACTTCTGCCATGGAAAGCGTTTCACCTGTGCAGAGAGCCAGTGCCTGCTTCCCCATTCCACAGGTCCTAGCGAATGGACAGGTTGCGTCGAATCCTTGTAGCCTCTGCTTTTCAGAAACTCAGCTCCCTCATATGTGAAAGAGAAATAATAAACCTTAAAGACACTTGCTGGGTGCAAAAAGCAATAAGGTGATTAAAGTGTAAAAAACGTGGACTAATTACAAAAATGTGTCCTTTCCTGTGGGTTGACAGTGCCCAGGGCCAGCTCTCTAAGCCTGGGGGCAGGGGGGAGGAAGGGACGAGTGCTAGATTTAAAACGGGCCCACTCCCGTGCCGCTCAGATAGCCGTGCTCAGTGGTCCTGCCTACTAACCTGGACTGCTGTGGAAATTAAAGGAGAGAATGTGAAGTGGTGTGTGGCACAGCAGCGGTGAGTGTGCTTACTCAGTCAGCGGAAATGTACCGGACATTTACTGTGTGCCAGGCACTCTCCTAGGCACTAGAGGTACAGCAGCAAGCAAAAATACCTGCTCTCATGGAGCTTACATTCAGTTTTCTTCTCCCGTAGATAGCAAACAGACAAAATAGGTATGTGGACGCTAAAAGAGAACTGTTCCATTTTATTTTGCTGTGTCTTTCATTCCAGACAGTAAAATTAGAGGAAGAGGGTGAAGGAATGGAGAGGAAAAGACTAGGCGTGCCTATTAGTCTCCCGCCACCCCAGACAAACACACATGAAACCCCAGAACCGTTCTCTGCCCTGATTTGCGGCCCAGGAGGCCAACTTCTCTGGACTCCTTGGCCCAGCTGTCTTCTCCTCTGGCTTCCCTTCACCTTGGCCCAAAGGAGACAGCAGCGAGAGATGAAAGAGTGGGAGCACAGTGAGGTCACAGCAGGTATTACTCCAGTCCCCTTCCCAACTCCAGTTCAGACTTGACTTAAAGAACTCCACGCCTTCCCTTGCTCCTTCAGCGCGAAAAACATCAATTGGTTGTCTTCTCATACATATCCCAACACGGGGTCAAACTCACAACCTGGGTATGTGCCCTGACCAGGAATCGAACCTACAACCTTTCAGTCTGTGGGACAATGCTCCAACCAACTGAGCTGCGTGGGCCAGGGCCAGCTTAACAGTTTAAAGCTGAGATTTAACAGCTTCCTGCCACTGCTACTCCCTGATGCTCCACCTTCCCTTGAGGTTCCCTTAACCTCGTCTATACCTCAGTATAGAGTCCTTTCATTAAATTCTCTTCAGTTAAAACCTTTGAGTGTGCCATCTGTTTGTTGCCAGGATCCCGACTGGTACAGTGAGGGAGAGATACACTGAAAAACATTCTAAATGAGCCTTGCCAAGAAGGTTTAAAAAATTGAGAGAATAAAATGTTTTAAACATGAAAACATCTTAAATTGATCTGAGAACATTACACCAAGTAGTGAAAGAACAAATTGTAAGAACACGTGATGAGAGAGAGTGCCAAAGGTTCGCTTCCATGAACAGACCAGCGTGTTCACGTTGGATGGGCTTCTATAGCCGGTGTGGCTTGTTTGACCCCCAACGTCAAGAGGAGCTCTTGGTGTAGCAGCAGCAGTGACAAATGCATGGACGGAAAGGTGTCAGGAGGGTGATGCAGCAAGATGAAAGTGCTCAAGAAGAGATTGCTTACCCTAGCATTCTTTCCACCTTGGCTACAATTACTGTGTACTTGCCTCTGTCCAGACCTGAATATTAAGAAAGATTACTAAGGTAAAGGAAGTGCCCTGCTATAGCTGAAATGACAAACCACAGAAATGACGCTGTCTGTGAAAAGAGCTACCACCCTTGGGCACTGGCCATGTGCTGAGACTATGCCAGTCACTTGACATGAATTATCTTAGGTAATTCTAACATCAGCCCTTGAAGGTAGGTATCATTATTTCTACTTAGCAGATGAGGAAACTGAGGCCCAGAGAAGCAGAGTAATCCTTCTAGAACACACAGCTACTAGATGGTGGAACTCGGTTCTGCCACCAGGCCTCAGTGGGCTGGTGTGTTTCCACCCGCCCTGTGCCCCCACCCCCACACACTCTCCTAAGCTTTTCCCAATGTCCTGTTGGGAAAGAGAGTAAGATTGGCGGGGGCGAGGGGGGTGTCATTGGTCTAAATTATCATGATCTAATGACTAGGTAATTATTAATCAAAAGGAGGTTCTCACTAATTCTTTTCTGTCCGACCAGCTGAGGAGTGAAAGGCACGTTAATGTGCAGGAGAGGGCGGGAGCCCAGTGGAGAGAAAATTGGGAGAGGGAGATAGAAGAGCGCACTCTTCTCTCAACAGACCCTGGAGACTGATAAGAGCTCACACAGATAAAATATTTATTTTCCATATGTTGCAGAAAGCATTGCCATCGCTGTGTGTGTGCAATATGTGCAAAGAAGTGTGAAATATATACATCAAATGCCACCGATCTGGTTAATTTCCATGCATTTCACATGTGTGATACCTACCGTCTCATCAATATGTTTTAATGCATATTTCTTTCCACATACAATATGGTCTAGTAAGGAAAAAGCCAACGTCTTTCTCACTGCTATGTTTCAGCCTAAAACTTGTTGCCGGCACAGCGAGAGTTAAAACCCAGAAGGTCCTGCTGGCTAACCCAGCTGCCAGTCACCTAAAATGCCTTTCCAGTTCTTTTTCTCATAACAGAAATGCTTGCAGTGGGGAGATGAAAATATTTTTATTCTCTTTGGACAATTGGGAGATACTCGGTCAGAATGGTCAGAACTAACCATTGAAAGGCAGGTGCCTGCGGCCACACTTTTTATTTTTTTGAATGCTGAGCTCCCAGCAGTGTGGCAGGAGGAAGTGCACAATGATTGGTCTGTTTCTCTATGGAAGTGTTCAGGGTACATCCAGTTTTGTTTTGCATATATTTACGAAACATCTGCCCTTTTCTTGTTCTTAAATCCTTCCCCCTCACCAGCCCCCTTTCCCCTTTCTCCCAGTTTCTTTCTTTGTTGTTGTTGGCTTGTCTAACTTTTTCACTGGAGCTTTCATTTTCCGGTTGAGGGGCAACTTCATCAGTGTGTATAATTTTAACATTGAGGGAGGGAAGGAGGGAAGAGGGGTCGGGGGGAGAGAGAGAGAGAAAAAGAGAGAGAGAGAGAGAGCTGAGAACTGAAAAGAAAGAAAGAGGCTGAGCGGCCAGAGCTTGGCAAACCAACCTTTGGCATGGTGACCAGGAGGAAGGTTCTGGTCTGGTCGGGAGTTTGCCTCTTTGAAATGCTGCCTGGAGTCAGCCGGTGTGCTGCTGCCCTCTAAAGGCTCCAGGGAATAATGCACAGCCACAGAGACTTGGGGAGACTGGTGCTTAGCTGTACCGTGTTCGTATTATTCTTTTTACACAACCAAAGAAGATATTCTCAATTAATTAGTGTAGGAATTGCTCTTTCCCCATTAATAAACTGTGAACTGCAAATTTGGGGTGAAAATAACAGAACCTGTGCACTTGTAGATGTAGACTGAGGCTGTATCTCAGTATTTCTCGACTTTGGAAAAAGGAGTCCCAAGGACTATTAGAGAAGGCGGGGTGGAGAATGAAAGGCAGTGAGTGGCTCTCTGTTATCTGTGCGGTTGGGGGACAGTCCAGTGGCATAAAGACAAGTTAGGTAAACAGGGGTATAAACCAATTAAGGTTGAGTTTTTCATACTTTCTTTTCATAGAAGCGGGTCCAATGCGTCTGTGCTATGAATGTTCCCCAAAGGTGATCCTTGGCATAACAGACGAGAGGGTGTGGTAGAAGATGTCAGGTAGGAAGCAGGATCAAATCTAGGGAAGGACGCAAGGTCATTTATATAAAGAACAATACAATTTGTGCAGTCATCAAAACAAAAGAGTAATGTTGGCCACGCACTCATGTTTGGAAGAGGGCTTTAATTTCCTAAAGCACACATCTGAAACTAGCCTAGGCCTTGTCTAAGAGCAGCAGAGATAGATATTTTTTTTCTGTTAAGTGATATCTGTCATTAGTGTTGCATTCCTGTATTTAAATGAATCGTGAGGATCAGCCCAACTTTGTGAGCAAAATGGCCCTACTTTTACCAAGTGCCCTTCATGGATTCAGAGTAAAACCAGCCACTCAAGGTAGATTTCTCTGCTGTATAAAGAGTAGGAAACTTAATTGGGACTCAGACTAGGACTATCCTCAAAATATACTTTAATTTCTGCTCCATTTCACTTTATCAACAAGCATATATTGGATGATAGCTATGTCTGTGCTATTTGGCTTAACAGTATACACTAGACAGCAAACTCTGGGAAGGCAAAAACCAGCCTTGTTTTAATTCCCTAACCCACTCTGGCACATCACAGTCACACAGTAAGTGTTTGGAAATGAATGCGTGACTACAGGGACGGTGGGAGGGAGGAAGATAGGAACAGCGCACGAACACAGGGAACTCAGGACCGGTGGGGACTTTCCTCGCCCTCAGGGTCTGCAGTGTCACAGAGGAGGGATAATCACGTAAGTAACCGTTATCAAAACAAAATGTAGTGAGTAAAATAAAAGAAGTAAAAACTGTTTTGGGACTTCAGAGAAAGATGGCAGGGAGGAGAATTTGAGAGAGAAAAGTTCTATCTGGTACAGAGAAGTCAGCACAGTTATAAGATGGAGACAACGTTTAATAAATATAAAGGACAAATAGAACTTCAACAGATGAAAAAAAAGGGCATTTAAAGCATGAGAAATAACTTGAGCAAGGATGAAGATTCCCCAGGATGTTCTGGAAATATTCGAGAAATTTGGGGGTTCGGCATGGCCAACACGGAGGGCATGTGAGCTAAGCTAGAAGCAGACACGGAACGCACCTGAGGGTCAGCTGACGTGGCCGCCTCAGATGCAGAGAAGTGGGGCTACAGGAGTCAGGGAGGCGGAGAGGCAGAAAGTAAGCAACAGCCTAAATAAAAAGTGGTCCGGTGATTGCAGTGGGAATGGAAAGGGAAAAATGGATGTGAAAAACATAGCGGAAGCAGAGTTTTCAGGACTTGATGAACTAACTGTAAGGCAGAGGAAGGTGTGTGACCCTCTGGTTTCCAACCTGCTGACGGACAGCGGTGACAGAAACGAGGGCCTTAGAGGAGGCGCTGGTTTTCACAGAAAGAGAAAAAGGAGTTGGGCACTGGGGACTTTCACCTTGGGGAACCTTGTTAAACTGAAAACCACAGACCAGGTCTTTGGGGGTCTGTGTGGACACTCAGAATTTGAGGTTAGTTCCCCTGTCACTCAGCAAACAGTTGGTAAAACATTCCAGTTTGTTCCTTCTCTTGTATCGGCTTCCTCCCAACAGGAAAAAAAATGCCCAAAAGCTTTCCCTCTGTTTTCATCTTTACCCTGCCATCTCTGCCCCCTGCCCTCTGCAAAAGCATACTGTATTTCACAGCCTGTTGGGCCAGAAACACAGCGTGGTAATCCTAACACCGTATTCTGTGAGGGCATACTTAACTACCCAATACAGCAAATTCCAGTGGAAAATACTCTGTGTGACAAGTCCATTGCCATGCTTATAGAAACAAGGGGAACATGGAAACAATTCTATTTACAACAACTTCTGTCCCACACATAATCTTCTACCAAAATATAAAGTAAAGCCCTTTCTCTGGTCACCATGCATATAATGACAGAAAAGGGCAGAGAGCCAAGGAAACTGGGGAGAATTTCTAGGGTGTGATTAATAATCGAGTGTGGCTGAGACCTAGGGTACATTCAGTCCAAGCGAAGTGTTTATTCATTTATGTGCCAGTTGCATCGTCCAAGGGCGGGAACAGTGGACCTGACCAATAGCTGAGCTCTTTCACTTCCTATTCCTTACCCCAAAGAACTTTTAGCGATAATTGCTTTCTAATCCCTTTTCCCATCTCTTTGTCACACTCAAACACACAATCACACTCCTATACTCAAGAGTCATGCACTAAGTCAAAGAACAAAGGGAATCTTAAGCTTTGGATGAGTAATGAGTTTGGAACAGAGGATACCCATGTGACACTTTCCCTCTACCTATTGGAATCTAAGCTCTTCTTTTCACTTTTCCTTTGCTACTTCAATAAAAACCTCCATAAGTACCCCATGTCATCTGTACAGGCTGCAGATTTAGATTGTGATTTGAGATTATGTGTAGATCTAAAATAAAATCTAATGAAACTGCGAGAAAGTTGAATGTTCATAATGTGTTCCATGCATAGGAATGAAAACTGGAAGGAACATCTAAGGCCTTCTAATCCAAGCCCTTTATTTTACAGATGAGGAAACTGAAGCCCAGAGAGGTGAAGTGAGGTGCCCAAGGCCACACAGCAAGTTAGAGGCACAGCTAGTACCGTAGCTCAAGTCTCCTGACTCCCAGTCCAGTGCTCCTCCCATTACTCCACGGGTCCTGTCTCTAAGCTTCCTGACAAATGCTAGAACGGTAAACACCCACTAGTATTTTTCCAGACCATGTTAAAACTCTTATGGGGGAAAAAGGATGCTTTCTTGGATAATGTCAGCCATACGTAGCTCAAGCTGTCTAAAGTTCTGGGACAGGGTCTTTTTATGCAGCCAACAGAGTCCAAATGTGGCGCTGTTTGCTCGGCCCATATGCTTTCATGTGTTCCCAGTTAGGCCATTACTGGAGGGAAAAAAAAAACAAGAATCAGCTTGTTTTAAAACAAGGGACATACTGGACTCCCTCCCATCCCCCCTCAGAAAAAAAATCAAGTTATCTTTAACAGATTCTAAAAATGCCTTTTCCCAAATATGCAGTCAGTTCCTTCAAAGGGCCCTTTGTTTATTTTCAGGAAGAAACCCAAGACAGCTGAAAACCAGAAGGCATCTGAGGAGAATGAGATTACTCAGCCGGGTGGATCCAGCGCCAAGCCGGGCCTTCCCTGCCTGAACTTTGAAGCTGTTTTGTCTCCAGACCCGGCCCTCATCCACTCAACACATTCACTGACAAACTCTCACGCTCACGCCGGGTCATCTGATTGTGAGTACACCAGGAAGGTGATGGTGTCTCCGCGGTGCTTGGAGCATGCTTCTCCCTGGGTCCTGGCTTTTTTGCATTAGAGCAAGCTGTTTCCATTTGGTCTTCTGAAGTAGCCAAAAGTAACTTGCCGCCATTTTGATTCAGCCAACATCCATATTCTCAAAGCTGCAGTGTTAAAACCAGGTGACCAGCCATTCGGCCCCAAAAGGCCGATTGATTACACAAACCACATTGTCTTTCATAACAGTAACCCAGAAAAGGAAGTTGTGACGCTGTGTTGCTGCTTTCTGACTATTCCTTTGTCCCCGTGATCAGAACGATAGCACTTCCACCGCGGCTTAACCGAGCAACCAGACTCGGACCTCCGAAGCCAGTTAGATGCGAGGAAACACCCATTATGGAATTACATAACACAAGTCAGCTTTGCATTAGTTATTGGAGACTCATGCAGCTTGGCTGCATTTCTGTCTTTCCAGTTTTTAATTTATTTTGAAGTGGTTAAAGGATAGCATAAATTTACAGAAGAAAAGAGAATGGCTTCCAAGAATTCAGAAGCCACCCAGACTTCACGTAGCCAATCAGAATTCCGGTTAAAAATAATTTTTAATTAAAAAATACTGCCTACGGGCTAAATTTGGAAATGGGCAGCTTAATGAGAGCGTTGGTATTGAAATCACCCCACTGCTGTTTGTTTTTGCTGCCTTCTCACTAATCTGGGAGTCACTTCTTTCAATTCTATTTTAAGAAAGTTGATAAATCACATTTAGGAGACTTCATTCTCTTTCTGCAATGTAACCCAATACTCCAGAGAGAAAAGAAATATGTGTGTTGACAAAGGAAAGGAATGGAAAAACTTTGGGGTCCAATCTGAAAGAATATTCCTTTTAGGCTTGAGATACCCAACAACTATTCTGAACTCATCTCCGTAAAGGAACCATGGTGACAGGCAAGGAGCTGGCATGTTCTTCTTTAGAATGGCCAAGAAATTTTTATTTTCCAAAATAAAAAAAGACTCCATTTATTATGTCCACAAAGGCATAGATTGTGAATTAGGAAAGGAGATTCTTAATTTTCTAGTATTCTTATTCTGACAAAACAAATGTAAAACTCTGCAAAGAGGGCAAGAGGTGGATGAGTCTAGGAGAATCCGTTCCCTACTTGCCTTTTTCATAACAGTGTGTAGACAAAAGGACAAGACCTTGGGGCTGGGGTTGGGGTGAAGGAAGATAGTTCTGTTCCTGGCTGGGCTGAGACCACACTCCAGATGTCACTAGACAATGAAACTAGAAAATGAAACGAGAAGTAAGAACTTCCAAATCTCTACAGCCTGTGTCATTTGTACACAGTTGCTGCTTCTCTAGAGAAACCTGGGGTCAGAAGGGGCGACTGTGTTCTGTGGGCCATTATGCTAGTGACATCCTTGGCCCTTCTTGCCTGGCGGTCTCCGGCCTAGTAGTAATTACAGGAAGAATTGGAAAACAGTGTGGCACAGAACCCACAGACATGTGCGCACTGCCCCTGCCTACCAGGAAGGTGGCCTGTTCCTGTGGAGACGGGCCTGGAGCTCCTGCAGGCAGACCTTCCTCGCCTGGCTTTCTGCCACACCTTATGGGGAAGATTACATAGAATGGCCTTAGCCCAGAAGTCCCCTGTCGCAGCAAAATGAATGTTTTCCTGACTAGGAGCAGCACTGGGCTTCACTCGTTGTGCTTTACTGTAAGCATCCTCCCACCAGGCCTCGGCGTTGGCACGGAACGTGCACAAGGAACCAGACGAGCGCCGTGCCGCTGGACTGCGCCTCACGCTGAGGAGGCCGGTCAGCAGGGTGACGGAGAGGGAGGGAAGCCCAGTCTCCAGCTGTTTAAAAAGTCATTTTCATTTTCCCATTAAGATGTGAAAGTCCTCTGTGCTCCAACCTGTTGTTTAAATTGATTATACTTTCCTCCAAATATATTCAAATTGTAGTTTGTCCTGATTTGAGCTTACACTTAGAAGAAAATTGTTTTTAGGAAAGATTCACAGAAATCTGGCCATTTGGAGATTGCTTAAGAGAAGACAGGAAAGAGATTTATTTTAAGCTGTTAAAATTTTTGGATGCTCTTCTTGCATTCAAGAGGATTTTTCCTTTACTTTCTTTGTTTTATTTATTTTGTTTTTACTTTCAAATGTCACTCTTACCATAGATTAATTTAAAAGCTTAATTCCTTTAAGGTAAAATATTCAGTTCCTGTTTAGAACTAACAGATTTGGGGCATTTAAAAATAATGTCCTTGACTTGAGAGTCTCTTTAACTTCAGAAACATTCCACCGGTGTGCAGTGTTCCAGGCTTTCACAAGTGCCTGAATTTTCGCAGCACCTTTTCATTTGTCATGTGTTTAGCAAAATTATTCTTAGTCATGCCTTAACGCCTGCTTCCTGTCAGTCATCGTAACTCTTCCCAGGTTACAGATGAGAAAACTGAGAAAGTTGACAGCCAGAGAGATGAATGACGTGCTCAGTAATTAACTCTTTCAGATACTGAGGATGTTTGTAGCTTTGCTCTCCCTGTGAGCAGCCCGAATTCCCCGTTCCAAGCCCAGAGATGGCATTCCTGGCTCTAAACAGGCATCTGGAAAATATGCAACTATTCACATTGGTGATGGGTTTATGAAACATGATGTATGAATGTCCCCACTAAAGAAAAGTCAGCTCTGAGTATGAACTGGTAAGGGGGGTAAGGAACAATGCCGTTGCATCTGAAGGGCACAGGCCAAATTGTAGAGCAAAGAGCAAAGTCTGACCCCTCAGTTCTCAGTGGACTATTTAACCGGCTGAGCCACTTCACATTTGGCCAAAGACCCCAGCAGTACTACAAACAAGAAGGAATATGGTTGAGAAGTGCAGTCCGTTGTGAGCTGACGAGGTTAGTGTTGCTACTGAGACGTGTGCTGCTTTGCAGCGCACGCACCAACAATCTCTTTCAGTACGATTCCCCCGTCAGCTCGTAGGTTTTCACCTCTGCACCATTTCTAAGAGTCTGATGCAAACAAACTCAGACAATGATAATGGAAGGCGTCAAGATAACTTCTCAAATGAGTACAAAATCCCAAGGTGTTTGACAGGACAGTTACCCACTGAACAGGCTGAGGATGGGCTGAGGAACCAAGTTCTCCCTTCAAGTGCTGACACAGGACTAAACCAGGAAAGCAGATGAGGCTTTCCACGTGAGAAGCCTTCCCTGACAAATAATCAAGATGAGCATCACAGTCATATATACATGATAGGCAACTTGCACTTGCATATTTCTTCCACATCAGTTTTCCCAAAATGAGCCTCCCCTGGAAGGGAGTGGAGAAGGGACCCTTGCCCCGCGGGCAGTCCTCCCCACTTCCAACTGTGAACTCACTGACCCTGTCGTCTCTCCTTTGTTGGAAGCTGCCACCCGTGGTTACTTACCTTCCCATGTTTTTCACTGGTCTCATCAGACTGTCTTATTTTTGTGTGTCCTTGCCAAGATGCACTTACGCATTCGCAGTTTTTATTTATTTTTAATTTAACCTTTACACATTACCAAACTGCTGTGTGGGTGGCTTTAACTTTAGCTCTGTAGGTAGCATGAGTCGGCCGGGGCTGAGCCCTGGCGGGGAGGCCGGTGGGCTCACCCCCCTGCCTGCCTTGCCGTCTACCTTCATGGGCCTTCCCCCGCCCCCAGCCCTTTGCTTCACCCATCCAAGCCCCCAAGATTAAAATTTTTAGTACACTTGGTTCAGTTTGAACCTTTAAGCAATTTTTTAGAGAACAAAGCAAAGAGGATTTTTTATGGCAAACTCCATTAATGCCACATTAAGGCTGACATTTTAATTACCCCAAAGTCAGGAAATGCAAAGTTCAGGTTCCCACAGCAACAGAAACTGTCCCTTAAGTGGCGGCATCACAGCAGATTCTTTCATCCCCGATTACACAACACCGGGCGCAGGGACATTGTTCTTATCCACACAGTGGAAAGGAGCACAGCTTCTGTCCTTTGTTTTTTCCTGTAACTACAGTTGAGGATATGGGCCGTTAGCCTCCCTCCCCACACCATCGATATGTATGATCCGGGAACGGAAGGCGATTATGGCTCTGTGTGTGCACACGGACAGAATTAAAGTTGCTGTGGGAACATTAACTCTGATTTCCGGACTTCCGTGCCAGTCACATTTAAACCATAATGTTGTAATTTTTGGCATGTAATAAATGTGCATTTCATGTACACAGACAGAAAAAAGCATAAAATGTATTTTAAAGAGCAATTAATTACTAACTTTGTGATTAAAAAACATTTGGTGCATGTTCCTTCCCATTTAGCATCAGCTGCTGGTCTTAGCCAGGCCTAATAGAAGACATACTGTTTCTCATCCTGTATCTCAGATGTACTTACTCTATGTTCCTGTTCTTCTGGATAATTAATTCTCTTTAGTAAAGCTGTAGGGGGGAAACAAAATGGAAGGAATATGCAAGCATGTAAATAGGGTAAAGGATATTTTGATGGAAATGATTCATTTCTTCAAATAAACCTCTTAGTCCCTGATAAAGAGCCAGAAATCTGCTAAGTGCGTGAAGACTATGGTTACCGGCCACCTTAGAGCATCTGGTCCGGGGCCGCAAGAACAACTTGAAAGCAGACTTCCCCTCAAGTTCTGGGCGTGCCAAATGGGGGAGTGATTTTATTAGTAACTTTTCAGAATTCAGGCTGAAAATGATATTTTACTCTGTAACAACTTTTCAGTTTACATTCAAGCAGGAAAAGAAAAAGTGTAGGGAATCAAGTCAGACACGGGTTTTGCCGGGGGAAAAAAAATTTAGAGGGTAGTGTTTTGTCCTTCGTTTAGATTTGAATCTACTTAACCTATTTGTGTTGGAGAAGGAAGTGTTTCAAAATAACGGTTTGAACAAGATTGTGAGTGAAAGGAATCGGTAGCAGTCCTCTAAGGTGCAGTGTTGAGAAATGCGAACGCTTGAGCATTTATTTGAAATTAAGTGAGATGGAATTTTTACTGAAAGGATGTGTAGCTTGAACTCTCAGGTAAAGCTTTAAGGTTTTAAGCTTTAAGGGGAACATGCTCAGGAAGAATTTGAACCTCTGTTCTTGCTGTTTATGCATCACCTCTCCCATCAGTATTTATTTTTGTTCAGTCCGGTTGCATACGGTGTTTAACCTCTGAGAAAGACGCTTCCGTTTTACAGGGCTCTGATTCGCTTTCACTTGGGTTGTCTGTATGTGTGAATGCACGTCTGTGTGAGTGAGAACTGCTCACACAAGTTTGAAGGTCTCTGGCAAATTTGACTGCGTGTTCAGGAATTTTCCAATCAGAAAGCTGATTCAGTGTAAAACCTTCCAAAAACTTCCTGAGGCACCTGTTCACATTAAAAGATTGGATTTCTGCTGGAGGTGTTCAGGAGGCGGTATTTATAACTAAAGATCTCTGTTTGGAGTGCCAAAAAATGAAAAACATTTTGGCCCCCCAAAAACCTCCATAAATGTTCAAAATGCATAATCAAACAAAAGCTTCATTTGGATTCAAATCCATGTATCTCAGCAGATGTGACTAAACTCACTGGAATCCCACAGGAGCAGCTGAACTGGATTTTGGTATGTCTTGATAACTGAAAGAGTTATTCTTAGACTTTGGAAGGACAAAAATGGTCCATCTGTGAAGAACCGTAATAGAGACATGGCAAAAAAAAAATCCTCTGAAAGAGTATATTTATGGAATTTAGGACAAGTTGGACAGTCCTAAACACATTTTGGGGTCACACTAATTTGCAGAAGAAAGATAGCCAAAATGAGGTGGAATAAGCAACCAGAGATCATTATTGTCCTATGGCGTGCTATTAACTTCTAGTCACTTCCATATCAGTTAAAGAGTAAACAGAGCATCTTTGGTTATAAGTACCCTTAGTGTCTCCAAATACCCTACATTCCTCTTTATTCTACTTCCTATAAAGAATTATATATTTACCTTTTCATTGCTAACAATTTAAACTGTTTTTCTGCTGTTTCATTAACCAAGTAAGCCTCTGGCCTGTTAAGTGCAGATTAATTTCTTTAAACACAGTCCTTCCCTTTTTAAAAAGTCACCTTTTCTGAGTTAATTGATATATAATCTCTTTGGAACTATTTTCATTGCCTTTGATAACCTCTTGTTTAGAGGTTTCAGTGCTTAGTCCAGCCTTTATACATTGTCAGCTAATTTATCTATTTTCTTAAATTTCTTCGAGTTTGCAGTTAGTATATCTAGAGACACATTCACTTTAAAAATCACATTTCTTGAAGTTTCTGTCGCAGTCTGCCTCCTTCTGCAACACCTGCCCCCTCCCTACCACACTAATTCCATTGGGTGTTTTCTCTGGTCACTTCACGCAGTAACTTGTGTGCATCAGTCTCACCTCGGCTTTCATACATCCCTTCATCCAGTCGTTCATCAAATGGTACCGGGCCCCTGCTTCTGTGCCAAGTCTTCAGCTAGGACCAGGGGTGAAAACGCAAACAAGACGCCATCCCTCGCAGTAGGAACTCACAGCATCCGCAAACACTTTCCTAACCCTGTAATCCTGTAAAGGAAGACTCACGAATGCGGTGTTAAAAGTGTCCGGTGGTGCACAGAAAGTTACCGAGCTCCTGAGGAGGGAGCTGAAGCGGTGGGAAGGCCTTCGCAGGGAAGGTGACATTCGACCTGGATCATGAAGTAAATGTGCGTCAGGTAGAAGAGAAGGAAATGACAGTCCAGGTGGAAGGAACAGTAGCAAAACCATAGAGGCACAAACACAGCATGGTGTACTCAGAAAACAGAACAGTTCCGTTATAACGCCTTCTTATGGTTCATTTTAATCATGGGACAGTTTATATTTAGGTAAAATTATCTGTCATTAAAATTCAGCTGCACTGAATCATATGTCCCTTTTAGAGATATTTGCTTTCTAAATAATAAAGCAAGATCCCCACTTATTTTCTGATAGGCAGAAGTGCCCTCCGTTCCATGCAGTCAGTGGACAGCGGTATCATGAGGGGCCTACTGATAATTGATGGATGAATTTTAGAACAGTTTTTCTTATTGAGAAAGACTCATTCTTGGAGCCTCAGCGTCACCTGTGAGTGTCAAGCTGGACCTCTGTCACTGACTCATAGTCTCTGAGATTCTAGCAATCTGTCCTCTTATGAAATCCTCTCAGGCCCCTGGCAACTCTGGTCTCATGGCCCCTTGCCTCGAGTTATACCGTGCCACACTGCTTTCCCAGGTACTGTGCAAAAGTGCTGACGATCGTCAACATGTGATTTTTGAGACTGACTGGATTTTCAGGGCTTCGTCTTGCTACCTCACATCTCACAGGAGCACGTCTTTAATTCTGCTCTGCAGCTGCTAGTGACGGTTTCGCATGTGCTTCCTCCGCTCGTGGCAAATTTCATCATGCAAAATTGGTGTTCCCCCAAATCTGCCAGGGCTTCTCACATCTGACTTGAAAAAAATCGCATGTACTACTGCCCTCAGAGATGGATCACTTAGGATCAATTAAGAGCATGCATGAGGATTCCAGGAATTCCCTGCTTTGAGGAGATTTTAAGTCAGATCCTCCCACCAGTCACAATAGGAACTGCATAGTCAAACCAGTCATTACCTCAGCTTTCTCTGTTTGCTTTCCTTCTGCTTTTGCAGCCTTTGTTCTCAGGATTGGGACCAGTTAGAACTTTTTATCAGCACCGAAAGAGAGTCCAGGTTGTCTGGTCCGAACCCATTATTGTGCTGGTGAGGAGGCGAAGCCCAAAGAGTGCAGGCGTTGTACCGGGAGGGTCCCAGCAGAGTGGACAACCCCAAATAGAACCCTGCTAAGGACGGAGTCATGCTGTACTGCCTGTTGCTGAGTGTTTTCAATGCGTAAGACCAAGGTCAGACGGGAGTGCTGTGCTCACACGTAGATCTCATAGAGAAGATAAAGTACATTCACAAACAACTGCCCTGCAGGGTGGTTCAAGCTACATCCTTGTACCGGATGCACCAGAGCAGATGCGCTCGCTCGGCCAGCTTGTGTAGAGTATTTCTTACGTGCCTGGCACTGCACTGAGTTCTGTCGGGGTACAAGGCAAAGATGGAACCAAACAGACACTGCCACTGGGAATCTTAAAATTTAGTACCTGTCTTCAAATCCCCATTATCTTAGAGAGAAGTTAAAAAGTTAACAAACTACACTTAATACACTTAACAGTAACATCAAGTCCAGTGTGTCCGAGAAGGTTCCATTTGAGCTTGCTTGAAAGACAAATGGAGTTTCATGGCAAGTGAGGCATTAGAGTAAGGTATAAGGATTTTGCATCCCGGTGCAGATCTGTGGAAGGGCTGAAGGGAAGGGGTAGCCATGATCAGGACTTTGCTGTGGGAAGGTCTAATTTAGCATCAGGTGTGTGGAGCATGTGTGGATGTGGGAGAGGGTAGCTGGAGGGAGGAGAGAGCCCTGGAAGGCTTGGCAATAGTTCGCTCTGACTATTAGTGACCTAAAGGAGGCTAGGGACAGGGGTGTGGGGAGCGGGAATGAGGAAGAGCCAGATTCATCAGACTATGGAAGAAGGTGGACAGCTTCGGGAGCTGACAGTTCAGTGAGAGAGGAAATCGTCAAAGATAATGCCGAGATATCAAAAAGAGAAAGAAGGTGGAAAGGAAGTGTTTAGAGGCAAAGAATACAGTTTAGTCTTGTATGATGCTGAGCATGAGATACCAGGAGAAGACTAATATGGTGTCACAAATAGATTTGAAATTAAGGCTAGCAAATACTTTGGCCAAGAGGCCATACTTTAAGCCATGAATGTGGAAGTAAATTCAAAGATGGCTTTTGTTGACAGAAAAAAGAAAAATAGAACCTTGGGGAATATTTACAGTGATTGATAAAACAGAGGATGAAGTTCCATCAGAGGAGGAGAAGAAAAGAGGGTGTGAGACAGAGGAGGAGAACCAGGGTAGTGCAGAGAGACCATCAGGGAGGGGGAGGGTCTGCAGTGCTGGGCGCTGCGGACACCGAAGATCCGCAGCTCCTGGAACTGTCACGACAGCTGTCAGGTGCATCCCAGAAATGCCAGGAAGAAGAATTCAGGAGCAAACAGAGGGTGAATGGGAAAGCATCAATTATGAAGTGCTTTCTAAAGAAGTTTAGTGATTTAAAAAGAAGTAATAAACAGGTAACACAGAAGTAGAGTAGTGAATATATTTATGGTACAGGAATCCCAAGCCAGTGCGAAGGGAGACCGCAGTTAAAGGGGCAAGGTGAGGGAATTAGAGCTCCCGTTTTGCAGGGCAATCGCAATGATAAATACATGCAAATGAAATTTGAAACCATTACCCAAGCCCAATGAATCAGTAATTTTATTATATTAGTTCTTCCTCTACTTCCTTCCAACATTGCTTTCTCTTTCTTTTAGCTTATAAGAACTAATGTTTTGAAAGAATTGTTACATGTCTTCTTTGGATGACTTCCAAATATTCACCCTCCCTCTGTAATCTCTGAGAATTACGCAAAGGACAGGCATCATATACTTTGAACATTTACATTTTCTAAAAATTTTTCAAACAAGTTATCTCCAAGCATAATCTTTTTAAAATGCCACATTCTCTGAACTTCTTTCCTGATAAGTCCAATTCAAGTAGCTCTGTGGCAGTTAATAACAAACCTACATGATCTTCTCGTGTACTGCTTCGTTGTCACCAGACACCCTCAAGCTCATTATCTGCGGGATTTTTTTAAACTTGTTTATTCACACTGTATTGCTTTTTCGATGGTCGAATACATCCCTAAGGCCACTGTCACCTGGACACATAGTATCTGCAATTTCTTCTACTTCAGGACAGCACTCTGGAACCAACTAAATCAAATGTTTCTTTACTCTGCTACTAAATTGCCTATAAAACTAATAAGAAAAAAAATGTTATCACTATTGTGAGTTATATAAACAACCACATGGGAGAATTTTGAATATGAGTCTTTGTAATTTCACAAGGAAGAATGAGTTCCAAGTTGACGTCAAAGTGGACCTTGAGGAGTTCTTCCTGCCCTCTCCAACTCCCAAAAAGAATTTCCTCCTACTCATTTATCCTCAGTGGTTTCAGATAGGTTCGTGTGGTCAGTTCTATTCCAAGATTTCATGCAGTATTATTCCAGGCCATGCATAATTTTTAAGAAAGCTTGGTGTGGCACTTAGAATACCACATGACAAATTTCAAGAAGTAGTAACTAAATTAACTTTGTCATTTAGTTTTTTGCTATAATCATTTCCTTTTCTGTATAATCACTTATTGTCTTTTTGCCTCATATCTCAATTAGGTATTTTGATATAAGAGGGATAATGGAAGAAAAGTGTATATAAATTCGAGCTACAGAGCTTAATTGCATGGAAAATACACGTGCCAATTCTGAACTGCAACCATTAGAAGTTAACCCAAGGGGGGAAAAATGCATATTCTTTCCTCAGGGAAATTCTGTAGGTCTCTCCAGGCAGACCTGGGTGCTTTCTTCCAATTTTAAGAAAACTCCCCCAAAGCTAGCCTTTCCATTTTATTTCTGACCTGAAAGTTGCAGAGGGATGATCGGATCCCAGGCTCCCAGAGCAGCCTCCTAGTCCCGGGTTAACATGCTGAGACGCAAGCAGACTTGCTCTCCTTGGGCGGTGATACAGGCAGGGGCTTTCGCCAGGGGGTGCCCCTCCCTCCAGAGGAGGCATTCTTAACCTGGACACCTTAACCTCCACTGGTCCCGTGACTGGGCTCCCCTGGAAGAGTCTATGAACTTTCTAATAAGATGTGCCCACACACATGCGCACTTATGTGTGTGCTGTTCTGGGACACGAGTGAAGAACTTTCATTAGATCAGGGTGAGGGAACTGTATAAAAGTTAAAGGAGCCACTTCCCCTGGACATACCCCAATTCAGAATCTGCGTCTTCAAACCTGGCCCCCATGAGTAAACTAAGAACGAAGGAGGACAAGTCAGATGTGAACCTCCAAAGGCATACCGACTCCTGAAGCTCCTTCAGTTCCCCGCAATGTGCCCGCAGGTCAGCGGCAGGTGTGATAACAGACTTCTAAAGCTATTTCTGAGACATGTTGATAATGGACTAATTTGTACCATAGGTTGCTCAGAAAATGTTTTTCACCCCCATGGTCTAGTTGTATGCTCTTTTTAATGTGAACTTCAGCCTGTGAATGCATTTACATGCCTTTACTTAACCTCCCTATATTTCCATTTCCTCATATGCATAATGAGAATGAAAATAGTATCTGTCTCACTGGGTTATTCTAAGAATTAGATGGAATGCTGTATGTAAAGCCCCTAAAACAGCGCCAGACAGGCAGCACTCAGTGAATTTGTGCACTAGCTATAGTGTTTTAAATTATTAAGTAAAAATGTACTACAATTGATGCAGCATAAGGAAAGGTTGTGGCAGGTGCCTGTCCTTCCCCCGAGAGTGCCCGAGACAGAAGCTGCGGGTCGGCGGGAGGAGAGCGCGAGGGCGGCCCGCCCGCCTCCCTTCCAGGCCAGGCCGTGCCCCCTTCCTGCCCTCTTCGAGTCCGGCCTGGGCAGACACAGAAGCCTCTCTGTTATCTTTTCACCTTCATTTATTCCCCTACTTGTCTTGTTCTTCTCTAAAATTGGATGACTACTATTCACTAAGCGTCTACTCTGTGTAAAATGAACTACACCATTCTTATAAAACGCCCCATTTTACAGATAAGGAAACCATGACACAGAGAAGTTAAAAAACTTTCTGAATGTTTTGTTCTTAATATAAAGAAGGTTTAAAGTATTATTTATATTATCTTAACCTATTAAGTTCCATAATGTCCTGAAGTGCATTGTAATCCATGAGAGGTTTTCACTCTATAGAGAATGGATTTGTGTCTATCTTGTCTCAGAATACATTGCAGAGCCTGCCCATGTCCCCACTGTGCACACTTAGGTGTCCTTCACCTGTGGCCACCTGTCAGCCCTCACACCTGAAGAGGCCAAAACATCTGGTCCTTAAAGTCGGCACGTAGCTGTGCTGACACATCACAGAACCCTTTCCAAAGAGGTACAGGGAGACCCCCCAAAACAATTTATTTATAAAATTGTGTATTTATTCTTACATGTTTAAATTTAAGTCACCTTCAAAGTACTCTGCATTTGATGCAATTAACCTATTGAGACATTTAATCCTCTGCTCAAAGCAGTTTTTTTTTTTAAAGATTTTATTTATTTATCTTTAGAGAGAGGGGAAGGGAGGGAGAAAGAGAGGGAGAGAAACAGCAATGTATGGTTGCTCCTCACACGGCCCTCACTGGGGACCTGGCCTGCAACCCAGGCATGTGCCCTGACTGGGAATCGAACCGGGACCCTTTGGTTCCCAGCCTGCGCTCAATCCACTGAGCTACACCAGCCAGGGACTCAAAGCAGTTTTTTAGCTCATTGATTTTGATGCCTTTTAGTGCTTCGGCTGTTTTTTGTTTCACTTCTTCCACATCAGTAAAACGTCTCCCTTTGAGGACGTTTTTCATCTAGGGAAACAAAAAAATATTGCTCAGGGTGACACTGGGCAAATGGGAGAGCGGGGCACAAGGAGATGCAGTTTTGGTTAAAAACTGCTGAACACTCCTGCGGTGTGGGCAGGTGCGCTTATAAATTACCTGTCATGAAATGGGCAAAAACATTGAAAGTTTCCCAAAAAAAATTCACTGAAGCTGAACACAACCTCTCACAACAATGCCAGCTGGTACGCTGGTACAGATGGGTTCCCAGTGGGGGAAGTCTATACTACAAGGGGCCTGTCATGCAGAAGATAATTCCAGTTTGGGGGAGGTCTCCCTTCTTATACTCACAACCAAATAAGTGCATCTTTTATCTTTTTGAAAGACAGTCTGCCGGATGCCTTCAGAGTATTTTGAAATCATTCAAAATAGTGGTAAAGTTAGGAGAGTAAATGTGTTTCACTGCAGAGGATTGCTCTTAATTACCAAGCTCACTTACCTTCTTCCATTCAGAAGTTTGTAATAGTTGAAAAAAATATATTAAGATATTCATTAAGACTTGTTGGCTCATTGTAGCTAATAAGCCTTTCCTGTCCATGGTGCCCACATAGTTTTTGGTCATGTGTGGAGATAATGTCAGACATTTGCTTCTCTTAACTCCTGAGCGCTTTTGCTGCTGAGCATAGAATTCCAGAGACACGTGGGTACGAAACTTGAGCTACAAGTCTCTTAGTAATAGCTGCAGATCAAATGCTCAGCTAGATTGTATGCCAGTCTGTATGAATCCCAAGTCAGAGCTTTAAAATAATAACTTACTGAGTCATGATTTCTGCATCTCATATGCAGTATTCCTCAAATCATATGTTGATGGCTAATCAGCAGAATCCAAAGACACAAATTAGATGGTACAATATTTACAGAGAAAATATATGTGTCGCTTGAAAAACAAAGATCCTCAATCCTCAGATCCTCAGGGTTACAGTACCACCAAAAAAAAAAAAAAGTAGCAGTTGCAATCTGAACTGTCAACACTGTAACCAAGAAAGGAGTGAATATAACAGCAGAGAGAGCTTTAAGACAGAACTTCTTGGTTAAAGGAGTTGAGACCTTCAAGAAATATGTTTGAAAGGATTCAGAAGAAATAGTAGGTAAGATGAATTATTCCTGTTTCTGAAATAACATTCTAGCAGTTAGATTATTAAATGCTTATTTTGGCCAGGCGGAAGAATGTGGGAGGGCAAAAATCCAGTCTATCTTGTTCACTGCTGGATCCTTAGCAGAATGCTGAGACATACTAGGTGCTCAGCAAAAAATTTATTGAATGAATGAATAAGGTGGGGAGAAAAAGTGAAAGTATAGTGCACTTGTGAGCACTTTGCCCATCGGTAAAAGTAAAGACACTGATTTTTTTTTCATTTAGCACACTCACAAAACCAAGTGCATCCCAGATGCCCTCTGGTTTTCGTGCTGGGAGAACAGAATCACTTTCTGTGCAATATAGGCTGCTCCGTGTTTTGATTCTAGTAGCAATATGGCAGGGGTTAAGGTCAACTTGTAGTATAATCTGGTGCCTGTTTTTGATAGATATCATGAAAATAGAGACTTATTTTCAAGATGCTCCAACAGATGATTAAACAAAAGCTAGAGCAAAACTTGAAACAACAAAAAGGCAAGGTTTTCCCACTCCCACCTCCTGTGACTGTACCATCCTGCATAGTTTTCTGCCACCCCATAGCCTCCTCCTGGTTTCATCCTTTTCCTGGCTCTCATCTTTGCCCAGGGAATATGGCATGTGACTGCCGGGCTAGCAAGGAGACAGTTCTTGCAAAATCTACCCCCTACACAGGGCTTTTAAGCTTCTCTCATGAGAATGGCATGGTTTGACCAGCAGCAGGCAGAGCTGGCCCAGGGAAACAAGAGCTTGGCAGAGAGTCTTCGTGCCCTCCTGCTGGAAGGGTCTCAAGAGAGTTCTTCACGCCCACCCTCATTCAGCTGGCTGGACAGTAGAGGGATATGTAGGAAAACAAATTCCTGGCTGAATGAATAGTGGATTAAATGAATGAGGGATGAGTTCACTCCTCCAGAAGTCTCTGCCATCCTACTTGAATAGAAAGCTAACTTTGAAGCCACTCTGTTCCCCATGGCACGATTTTGTATGTACTCAGCATTGGAATATGGTCACCATCTGCTGCCAGTGCACAGGACTAAGGAAGCATTGGGGTAGATAGGAAGAGGCCGGGAGGGAAGAAAAGAGACACTTAAAACAAGCTAATGATCTCCTTTGTCTCGGAGTCTAGATTTCAGAACATCAGTCTTGTACTTGAAGAACAAAAACACCAGTGTGTCTTAGACCACACCAGGCGCCGGCACATCAGATAAGACCTGCGCTGTGAGGTATTTAGCCATCGAATCTCAAGAAGTTCTAAAAGTGAAATTAAAGGAGCAAACTGAGGAAGCTGAAACGCAAAAAAAGCTTAGGGGAAAACAACCAGGAGGGCTCTGCAGATTGTGTCTTCAGGGTTACAGTAGTTCAAAAGTGAATCTACTAATTAAAGAGTCGAAAATGCTATATAAATCCCAGGAGTTTAGAGATCTGTAGAAGAAATGAGGCACTTCCCCATACACTCTGAGTGCACCGTGATCCTTCAGTAGAATCTCAGGATGAAAGTGACCAGGCTGTTGTGCGTCATTGCAGATTTGAACAGTTAATTCAGAGTTACAGACAGTTGTGCTAGAGGCACAACAGGGAAAAGTTGTTAAACAAAGCTAGTAAGACCAGAAAACGTCTCCGAAAGGCAGTGAATAGCTCACAGATCTTCCTAGAGTTTCCCTAATATTATTTGTATAAATCGTTGGTTACAGCACAGAATCATATTGATAATTTGTATACTGAAATGACATGCCAGAGAATACTAATTAAGCTAGGGATGTAAACTAGTGAAAAAACTTATTACAGTAAAGTTAACTTTGCTTTTGGAAAAGGTTTGCTAACAAGCTTGACATTTGAAAGCAAGTATTGTTATATTCTCAGTGGTGGTTCTCTATCTCAAGTCTGAGAAGTGTACAAGGTGGGGAGATAGAAGCCCTTTTGGCTGCACAAGGAAAGAATCTCTTCAGGTTAAGTGTGTAATAGAACTGTAGACGCGGTGACAATCCTGGGCATGCAAAACGCACTTTAGGGAGCACAGAGTGATTGATTGCTCAGCAGTGGTCACACTTGGCGCTGGGAGTGCTCAAATCAGTAAACACGTGTTAGCTGTGGGGGTCCTGTCCTTGACTCTTCTCTGCCACAAGGGACAAGTCACACCACTGTGGCTCGACCACAGTTAGAATATTGGTAGTATCTTCCGTCCATCCCGTGTAAGGGTTCCCTTCCTAGCAACGTTCTGTGCCTCCATATTCTATTTTATTTGTCCTACAACACCGCTGTGAAGCACAAGCATCTTTATTTTACAGGTGAGATAACTGGTCCACACAGGCATGACTCAGTTCTTTACCTTTAAATTTGAAATGATTGATAATCATCATATGACTCAGCTGCTTGTACTGTTTTTCACATTATTTTAGGTTTTCCAGGTAAAATACATATTTTATCTTTCTCATTATTATTTTTAATTGGTTTTCAGAGAAGTTGAGATAAAAACAGAATCTAACAAATATCCCATGGTGATATGTGGTGTTCTCTTTCTTTTTCAAGAATAAATTAAGACCTTCTCTGTTCCTCCCTCCTGGCCCTCTCCGTAGATAGTCAGAGTCCCATGCCAATTTTCAAATGAATACGGACTCACTCGGATAGCTGGATCACAGTCCCCTCTGTTGAGAAAAGAGCCTTGTAAATTCATGTCTGGAACCTGTAGAAGTTACTTTTGGTTATAAAATTTAACAGTTTGACCTGAAGGTTTTTAAACAGTATAATATGTGACCTGGTTGTGAGTTCAGCAATAAATTCATACCGGGTATGTGAAAGGCCAAAAAGAAAACTAGTGTCTTTTATTCTCTCTGGTGACCTACACTTAAATATTGCCTATTTACTTTGTAAATGAGGACACCCAGTGGCCACCAAGTGAAAATATTCTAAACAATCCCTGACATTGTTTAGACAAATATAAATACCCATCATCAAAGCTGACTGATAGAGATCTCTGTAGCATCTGTTACCAAGCAGTTTAGCTTCCCTAAGGTAGGCAAGAGTGGTGGGAGCTTGGCCGGATCATTTTTATATCATATCACAGACTGCGTTTTCTCTCTCAGCGTTGGTTACAAGGTACAGCTCAGCTTTGAGTTCCACTGAATTCTCAGCTGACATAAGGACCCAAGAGGTGCCCCTTGGGGGAAATGGAATCGGAAAGATGGGGATAGTATGGTGTGTGTCAAAAATCATACATGAATGAGCACAGTGTGCAGGAAACTCAGTGAACACATAAGAAACCAACTGCCTTAGACTTTAAATCCGTACTAAAAATAGAAACGTGACTGTTCCCCGATCAGAGGGGGTAGAGTAACCAAGGACAGGAGAGCATCACACAGAATTTCAGGGGTAGAAAGACCCCCTGGGCCTGCAACACATGCGGACATGCCTCAGAGAAACAGTGCCCTGGGTTTGCCACTTACTGTCAGCATGTTCGGTGAGGGCATTAGAGAGCTGACCAAACAAATGCTCAGACAGGAGCCCCTCACAGTACAGAAATGTGTGGGCAGTGTGGGAGATCATTAATTTGTAGTTAGAGTTGGAGTTATAACAATGCAAGGTACTAGCCTTCTTAGAGTAGCTGCATAGAAATAAGACAGGCACAATGACAAGAAAATGAAGAGAGACAGTAATATACTATCAAGGACTAAATGTGCTGCACATATAAAAAGTTCAGATTTATTCTTCAGAATTCAGGTGCAAGAAACATAGCTTTAATGTCTAAAGCAAATTAAATCCAAGGCCACTAAGTTAGCAAGAAATTCAGTGATGTTCCAAGGCCTCCCTTCCCCTCCTCAGACCTGTACGAGACACATGAAGTTCAGGGCAGGGCCCGCCCCTTAGTCCATGATGTCTCCATCATTGCCATCGCTTGTCCGCTGACAAAGAAGAGACACCATTGAGCCTTGTCCGTCGGACTGCCTGAAACTGCTGTTAGCTGGATTTAGAGATGCCCTTCACGGCCGTTCTCGAGCATGGGCCCAGCCCCAAGATCATCACTGTTAATCTCAAAACAGCGGCGTTTTTATTTGAGCCTCTAAAATGGTGACAAGCAATTACCCCAACTGGAGTCATGTGCAAGCAGAGACCTCAAACCTTGTCACCGTCCCCATTTGAGGGGAAGTTGTTTTTCTCCCTCTCAGGCCACCTCAGTCTGACTCCAAAGCACCAGCCTTGCCCTCCTCACCCCAGAAAGGCCCAGCATAATTCTCCCTAGAGAAGGTGGATTCCAAACAAAGCTCTTTGTCTTAAGGCCTTGATTTTAAGGCTTAACATGTGATTTGGGCTCTGAAGCCACAACTCCCTGGGGCCAGGGAGCTGGACCTGCATGAAGGCTTGGCCTTTCCTAATTGCCTGTGAAAGTTTGCTACTTCAGTGGGCAAAGAACTGCCTCAGTTTATTACCTCACCAAGCAGTGGGTAAAAAACAGAACTTAGAATGGACTCTAGTTATTAAAGAAGGCTCCACAGAGAAGGAAGAACTTTGAATAGCGTTCTCAAATGGCACATAAGATTTGGTAAGTAGAGAAAGCACAGTCACTTCAGAACAGGACAAATTCAGCGGGAGAAGGAAAAATGGATGCAATACAGGCAAGGGATGGCAAAATGTCCAGCTTCTTGGATTAGCACAGAAATTTTACTTGGGTAAAGAGGAAATAATTAGATTTTTACCTGTAACTACAGAAGACTCTTACAGCTTAATATCTTTTTTCCTATAATATATAAGTAATAAAAATATATACAGAATATAAAAACAAAATACCTTACTCCTTAGTAGAGTAATTACAACGTCTGCCTTCTCCTTCACTTATTTACCAGTGCCTTCCAAGGTTTTAAATTCTGACAACACTTACTTAGGATCTTCTTCATCCCACATGAGCCAAAAAGGAACTTACACCTTACGTTTTCTTAAGGAAATCCTTTGCCTGGTTCTATAATGGATCACCCCGGGTGGGCTGTTGAGATGTAGTTTTACCTACTTTCTTAAGCTGCATAAATCACCACTGAACTTCCCTCTTAACTAGTCATCCAGCAAAACAGTTGCCCTTTTCCTGGTGGTTGTTGCTGTGGCTTTAAGATAGAAAGCCTTCATTCCTGAGTGAAACAACTAGCGTGGCTCGAGCCCACTCCTTCCATACAGAAGTAGTGTAGCCCCTCCTATACCAGCAAGCATCTCTGCTTGAAAACCAGTTCATCAAGGACCGTGTATAAGGGACACCTGGACAGAGCTAACCAGGGGTAGGATCGAGGGTGGGAGGTGGGGATGGCTGGGGCAGGGAGGAGTGGTGGGGGGAAAATGCAGACAATGGTACTTAAACAATTCAAGAAGTGGAAAAAAAGAAAAAAAAAAAACAGTTGTCACATTGGAAACAACTTACTTTTTCTAGGAAGACACAGGCAAAAGCAATTTCAGTCCTATGCAGCAACAGAGGACAAAAGGAAGTTCTGCGAATTGATTATTTTAGTCAAAAAGCTTTTTCCAGATGACACTATAGGATTCTGTTTTCTCAGTCAGTAAAGTTCAGTTAAGTCAAAAATTTATTTCTTGCCTAACTATACTTTACCACCAATTGATGATATTAAAAAAAAATGACATTTCTGGGAGTTATGCTTGATACTCAAACTCACTAGAGTTAAAAATTTATTTTTCCTTTAAAGCATGTTTATGGTGATGTAGAGATCAAAAGAAGAACAGATTAGTAAGAAAATGCTGTTTTTTATATACACACATTGAATTGATCATTTCTAGCAAAATAAAGGACAGAATTTATTAACTGTACATTTGGATATATGGATCCTTCTTTAAGGCCTATGCAAAGCCAAGTTCAAACTGCGTACTTTGTGAATTTAAGTAGATTCTTTTGTTCACTTTTCTATCCCACCCACAGATGTAGCATCTCTGTGTTTTTGTTCCCCAGATTTAGTGAACAAAGGAGAAGGTTACAATAGGGCAGCAGCTAAATTTGTAAGGAAAGAGCTTTAGAAAAAAATTCAAACTCCTAAAATGTGTCTCAAAAGGTTTACAATATAAGAGGATTTAAAGGCATCAACCTCAGACTTCATTGACTTCCCTCCTTGGTCCCAGCAGGTCCTCCCTCCTCAAGCAGCCATTTCATCTCAGCTTTAGAACGAGGGCATAGGTGGCGCTCAGAACGTTGTTTGGAATCATAGCTGTCCAATGCCTTTGTTCACAGAGTTAGAACTTGGCTTTCACAAGACAGTAAAGACAGTGTTTGAACTTCCAGTGTTTTATTTGACTGCAATCAGATGCTCAAAGTATAGAAATTCATAAAGAATGTAGCTTGATAATGCCCAAAACTGAATATTTAGAATTGGTTCCGTAAAGCTTGCTAGTCAATTACTTGCCATTTGTTTGACTATATTCTCATCTCATAACTAAAAATTAACTCCAAAAAATTTTTCAATTCATTATGAGTAAATATGTATAAAAATTATTTTTCTATTCTACCATTTTTTAAAATTTGTATTTTTCCAATTACAATTGGCCTTTAATATTATTTTATATTAGTTTCAGGTATACAGCACAGTGGTTAGACATTTATATAATTTTGATGTGATTCCTTCCTATAAGTCTAGTGCCCACCTGGCACCACACATCGTTATTACGATATTATTAACTGTATATGTATATGTGTATTCCCTATGCTGTACTTAACATCCCCGTGACTATTTTGTCACTACCAATTGTAATTCTTATTCCCTTCACCTTTTTCACCCATCCCCACCCCTTACCTCCCATATGGCGGCCATCAGTTTGTTCTGTCTCTGAGTTTATTTTTACTTTATTTGTTATTTTGTATTGTTCTTTAGGTTCCTTTATATTCCACATATAAGTGAAATCATATGGTATTTGTCCTTCTCTGTACAACTTACTTCACTTAGCATAATATATAATGTTCTCTAGGTCCATCCATGTTTCACAAATGGTAATGCTTTTATGGCCAAGTAATATTCTACTGTACATAGGTGCCATTTCTTTATCCAGTCGTGTATTGATGGATACTTGGGTTTCTTCCATATCTTGTCTATGGTAAATAATACTGCAGTGAACATAAGGGTGCCTGTATTTTTCGAATTTGTGTTTTAGATTTCTTCTGATAAATACCCAGAATTGGAATTGCTGGGTCATAAGGTAGTTCTATTTTTAATTTTTTGAGGCTGAACCAATAGTGGCTGCACCAGTCTGCATTCCCACCAACAGCGCACTGGGCTTCCGTTTTCTCCACATCCTCACCAGCACCTGTTTGTTGATTTTTTGATGATGGCCATTCTGACAGGTGTGAGGTGATATCGCATTGTGGTTTCAATTTGCATTTCTCTGATGATTAGTGACATTGAACATCTTTCCATATGTCCATTGGCTATCTGCATGTTCTCTTTGGAGAAATGTCTGTTCAGGTCTTCTGCCTATTTTTAATTGTATTGTTTTTTTGTTTCTTTGTTTTTATGTTGTATGAGTTTTTTATAAATTGTAGGTATTAACCTCTAATCAGGTGTATCATTGCTGCATATCTTCTCCCAAACTGTAGTTTGTCTTTTCATTTTGTTCATGGTTTCCTTTGCTGGGTGAAAACTTTTTAGTTTGATGTAGTCCCATTTGTTCGGTTTTTTCTTCTGTTTCCCTTGTCCAAGGAGATATTTCAGCAAAAACATTACTCAGAGTAATGTCAGAGATTTTACTGCCTATGTTTTCTTCTAGGGATGTTATGCTTTGGGGGTCTTACATTTAAGTCTTTGATCCATTTTAAATTTATTCTTGTATATTGTATAAGAAGATGGTCTAGTCATTTTTCGCATGTATCAGTCCAATTTTTCCAACACCATTTATTGAATAGACTATCTGTATCCCATCATATATTCTTTCCTCCATTGCCATAGATAAATGACCATTTAGGATAGGTTTATTTTGGGGCTCTCTATTTGTTCCATGATCTATGTGTCTGCTGTTATGCCAGTACAGTTTAGTATGATATCAGGTAATAGGATACCTTGAACTTTGTTCTTCTTTCTCAAGATTGCTTTGGCTATTCAGGGTCTTCTGTGGTTTCATATGAATTTTAGGGTTATTTGTTCTAGTTCTATGCATTTGGTTAAAAGTCAATCTTATTTATTTTTTTCTAAGAGCCAGTTCTTGGTTTTATTGATGTTTCACATTGTTTTTTCAATCTATTTTGTCTATTTCTACTCTTATTTTTACTTCTACTTACTTTGGGCTTAGATTTTCTAATTCCTTTCATTGTAAGGTTAGATGGTTTATTGGAGGTTTTTCTTGTTTCTTGAAGTAGGCTTATAATGCTATGGATTTTCCTCCTAGGACTGTTCTAGCTGTGTCCCATAGATTTGGGGGGTTTTGTAGCATGTTATTTAGCCTCCATGTGTTTGTGTGTTTTTCGGGGGTTTTTTTCTTGTAGCTGATTTCTAGTTTCATAGCATTATGGTCAAAGAAGATACTTGATATGATTTGTCTTTCTTAATTTATGGAGCCTAGTTTTGTGTCCTAATGTGGTCTATCCTGGAAAATATTCCATGTGTGCTTGAAAAGAATGTATATTCTGCAGCTTTGTGAAATGTTCCAAATATACCAGTGAAATGCATCTGCTCTAAAACATCATTTAAGGCCCCTGTTTTCTTTTTGATCTCTGTCTGGAAGACCCATCCATCGATGTCAGTGGGTGTTAAAGTTCCCTACTTCGACTCCACTACTATCACTCTCTGCCTTTGTGTTCATCAGTATTTGCTTTATTTATTTAGGTGCTCTTACATTGGGTGCATAAAGGTTTAGAAGGGCTATAGCCTTTTGTTGGATTAATTCCTTTTTCATTATCTCGTGTTCTTCTTTGTCTCTTGTTATAACCATTGTTTCAGTCTACTTTGTTTGATATAAGTATTGCTACCGCCAGCTTAATTTTTCATTTCTGTTTGCATGAAATATATTTTTTCATCTTTTATTTTCAGTCTGTGTGTATCTTTCAATCTGGAATGGGTCTCTTATAGACAGCATATGTGTAGGTCTGGCTTTCTATTTATTCTGCCACCCTATATATTTTGATTGAAGCAATTAACCTGTTTACATTTCAAGTGGTTATTGCTAGGTATATTGTTATTTTCAATTTGTTATTATTTATGTTTTTTTCTTCTTAAAGGAGTCCTTTTAACATTTCTTATGATACTGATTTGGTGGTGATAAATTTCTTTATGTTTTTCTTGTCTGGGAAGCTCTTTATCTCTCCTTTGATTCTAAACGATAGCTTTACTGGGTAAAGTAATCTTGGTTATAGGTCCTTGCTTTTTATCGCTTCAAATATTTTGTGCTAGTCCCTTCTGGCCTGCATAGTTTCTGATGAGAAATCAGCTGACAGTCTTATGGGAGCTCCCTTACAGGTAACTAAGTACTTTTCTCTTACTTTTTAAAATCTTTCTTTGTCTTTAACCTTTGGCATTTTAATATTGGTGTTTTTTGGTGTGGGTCTCTTTGGGTTCATCTTGTTTGGCACTTCCTGGACTTGTGTGTCTGATTCCTTCACCAGGTTGGGGAACTTTTCAGTCATTTTTTCATCAAATAGGTTTTCAATTCCTTGCTCTCTTTCATCTCCTGTTACTCCCATGATGCGAATGTTGTTATGTTGATGTTGTCCCAGAGGTCCTTTAAACTATCCTCATTTTTAAAAAATTCTTTTTTCTTTTTGCTGTTCTGATTTGGTGTTTTCTCCTATCTTGTCTTCCAAATAGCTGATTTGATCCTCGGCTTCATCTAATCTACTCTTGATTCCTTCTAGTATGATCTTTATTTCAGTTATTGTATTCTTCATTTATGACTTTTTTTAATGGTTCTATGTCTCTTTTTATGTTTCCTATATCTTTGTGGAAGTTCTTGCCGAGTTGATCTGTTCATCTCCTAATTCATTGAGCATCCTATAACCAGTGTTTTGAACTCTGTATCTGGTAGGTTGCTTGCCTCCATTTGGTTTAGTTCTTTTTCCAGAGTTTTCTTGTGTTCTTTTATTTGGAACGTATTTCTTTGTCTCCTCATTTTGGCTGCCTCTGTGTGTTGGTTTCTGTGTATGAGCTAGAGCTGCTTCATCTCCCAGTCTTGGCAGGGCAGCCTTATGTAGCAGGCATCCTGTGGAGCCCAGTGGCACAGTCTCCCTGGTCACATGAGCTGGGTGCTCCAGAAGTATCCCTTCTGTAGATTGTGTGTGCCCTCCTGTTATAATTTAGCCTTAATTGGTGCTTGCTCATGCCCACCTGCTCAATTCATCTATGATGCTTAAGCTGGAGGTCTGTGAGGACTGGCCACGACCCCAGCATGGGCTGACCCCATGGAACAGGATTCACCCCAGCAGGGTTCTAGTGCCTGCTGAGGTCATCCTTTGGGTGTGCCTTTGTGTAGCTTTATAGTTGGTGCTCTGTTGTGGTCTGAGGCCAGCCAGCAGATTGTTGGTTTTCAGGACTCTTGGGAAGGGTTTTGGTGCAGGCTGAAGTCAGCCACTGCCTGTGCCTGACCAAGGCCACCTCATAGAAGTTACTGAGCACCTGCAGTTGACAGCTGTTTGTGTTGGGCCTGGAGGCACATGGGAGAGGTCACTGCAACTCAAAGCCAGCTGCCACCTGTAGCAGGCCTGGGGCCATTTAGCAAAAAGCACAATGCCCACTGAGGCCAGCCACCACCTGCCTGGGGTCTGTAGACACTGGGGAGCTTTTAAGAAAGTGTGTAGTAAGGACCAAGGCTGCCCATGAGGCATAGCCATGAAAAGAACCAAAGGTAGTGTGTGAGTTGGGTAGAATGTGGCCTCAGGGAGTCATCAGGGAGGGGCAAGAAGTGTTGCAGATTAATGCAAATTCAGACTTGGCATCACCTGCCCTTGCAGGCTATGTGCGGGAGGACTCAACACAGGGACCGTGGCAGCCCTCACCCCAAAGCCACACTATTCATTTTCTCCTTGTATAACTCTGGCGCCTTGTGAGCTACTGTCCCTTCACTGGAGCTCAGGGTGAGTGCCTGTGAGCCAGTGAGTTTGTGCACAGGCCCTTTAAGAGGATACCTGGGTTTCTAGATGCTCTGCATCTCACCATGCAGGACAAAATTTCCACTGATCTTCACAGCCAGCTGTTGTGGGGAGTACTCCACCCAGCACTGGATTCCTGGGCTAGGAAGCCTGGTTGGGACTGAGACCCATTGCTCCTTGGTGGGGACCTCTGTCGCTGAGATATCCTTCCCAGTTCTCAAGTGCCACACATGAGTGTGGGACCAGCCCATTTTACCTCTCCACCCTCCTCCTCCTCTCGATGTGGTCTATTCATTGTATCCTTAGTTAGAGGTCTGTTCAGCTAGTCTTCAGGTGGTTCTCCAGGTTGACTGCTCTATAATTGTCATTTTGGTATGGTCACGAGAAGAGAGGAACACAGCACTTCCACTTTCTGCCACCTTGACTGGAACTCACTGGAAAATGTATTTATATATAAATATAAAAAGAAATCAGTATAGAAGTAAAATAAGGAATTGACACTAGAATGAGGCTGGGGGAAATTTTACACAGAAAAACACACCATGAGGTGTCCACAGCCATCTCACCCGACGGCCGTCAGTCCCACCATCGCTGCTGCCAGCACGTGCACCACGCAGTTCAACAAGGAGCCCTTATATGGGCTTTCAGCTGAGGTCAAGAACCAGCTCCTGTCCACATATGACCCTCAGAAGGAGGCAGAGCTCTGCAGCTGGATCGAGGGACACACAGGCCTGTTATCACTTCTAACTTCCAGAAGGGTCTGAAGGACGGGATTATCCTGCGCACACTCATGAATACGCTGCTGTCTCGGTCTCCAAGATCAACTGCTCCATGCAGAACTGGCACCAGCTAGAAAACCTCTCCAACTTCATCAAGGCCATGGTTACCTATGGCATGAACTCCGTGGACCTGTTTGAGGCCAGTGACCTGTTTGACAGTGGAAACATGACACAGGTGCGGGTGTCTCCTCTGGCTCTGGCAGGGAAGGCCAAGACAAATGGGCTGCACAATGGTGCGGACATCAGCATCAAGTACTTGGAAAAGCAGGAGCAGAACTTTGACGACTCTACCATGAGGGCGGGCCAGTGCATCAGTGGGCTTCAGATGGGCACCAACAAGTGGGCCAGCCAGTCAGGCATGATGGCGTATGGTACAAGAAGACATCTGTTATGACCCCAAGAATGATATGCTGCCACCCATGGACCACTCAACCATCAGCCTCCAAATGGGCACCAATAAGTGTGCCAGCCAGGTGGGCATGACAGCTCCCAACACCCAGTGGCACATTTATGACACCAAGTTGGGAACCAACAAATGTGACAACTTCTCCATGTCTCTGCAGATGGGCTACATGCAGGGCACCAACCAGAGTGACCAGGTCTTTGGCTTGGGCCAGCAGATATACAACCCCAAGTACTGCCCACAAGGTCCAGCGGCTGACAGGGCTTCAGGGTCAGCAGTGACTACCCAAGCCCAGGGAAGGTCCCAGAGTACCCCCCACTACCAAGAGCCAGGCCTCCCTGAGGCCCCCTTTGTGAGATGTCTCCCTATATCTTTACCCCATCTGGGATTTGCAGTTTTTCTGTTTCTTCATCTTGTTTTTCTGCGTGTTCAAGTGCTTCCACCTGAGACTCTGTGAAGGCCAGATCCTGATGCTTGTGGGATACGGGTCCCTGCCAGGGCACATCCAGGTAGCAAATTTCCCAGCAGGCTTTGGGTGAAGCTGTCGACGGGGGTGGGTGGGAGAGAAGCTTGTTCAGGGAGGGAAACTGGCCCCAAATGGCTTCCTTTGTCTCTGCTGATCAGTTTGTGGTTTCTATACCCCCAAAAGTTTCAGGCAGTGTTAACAAAACAAAGGTAATTTTTTAGGGGGATGGGGTAAGGGTGGTGGAGGGTGCTGGTAAGGAAGTCCCCTGGGAGAGGGCCAGGCCGTAGTCCCCAGATATTTTAGGCATCATGAGAGACTGGATTTCCCCAGGACCCTCCCAGGGGTCCAGTGAGGAAACTGAGGCCCAGACAGGACAATGGAGTTCTGAGTGATTGAGACAAAGCCAGACCCCGCTTCCATACAAGTCTCTTCTCCCCCATGAAGTACTGTATAGGGACCCCCACCAGGATGCCCTCTCTGGAAACAACCCTACCCAGAAGCCCCAGCAACAAGAGATAATGTGATATATGAACTGTGGACCAAAGGCAATAAAAACCTTTATAGCAAAAAAAAAGCGCATATCATGAAGTCTTTGTTTTTTAAAGATCTTATTTATTTTTAGAGAGAAGGGAAGAGAAGGAGAAAGAGAGATAGAGAAACATTAATGCCTCTCACACACCTCCTACTGGGAATCTGGCCTGCAACCCAGGCATGTGCCCTGACCGGGAATCGAACCGGCAACCCTTTGGTTCACAGGCCCACACTCAATCCACTGAGCTACACCAGCCAGGGCATGAAGTCTTATATAATTGTTGAAATGTGGCCTAAATTTTGATTCTGAACTCCAGTTATATTCACAGGGTCCAAAAACATAAAAGTAGAACCAGCTTTTCCTGGGCCAGGAGTCTGGGAGAAGTTGATTGATTAATGTACATTTCAAATATCAAACATCCTTAAGGATGAGTTTCTTCCACTGTTTTAGATTTTAGGTCATCCCTGGCTTCATGGGTCCATTTACACTGGGGTATTCTCTGTGAATGTTTCTCTTATAAATGGGTGAAAATGCAAGTGACCTCAAAAGCAACTTCATCCATCAGTCAGTCATATTTGCAATGTTAGACATATGGTCAGGCATTTCTTAGTCTCTTCTGGGAAATAACAGTGGCTTCGTTTGAAATCTGGCAAACCAGAGATCTAACTGAGGGACAGTGGGAGCCTCCAGGGCCCAGTGAAAAGGTTTCCCTGGAATTACTTCTTCCTTTGAACCTGAAAATCCCACTAGTAATATCAGTCTAGTCCCATCCTTCAGAAGAAGTTTAAAGCTCTTACTTTTGGGTAGAGTGAAAAATCAAGAAAGGAGGACAGGGACAGAGGAGCAGTCCAGATCTGGGGATAGGCTGGAGGTCCTAGGACATGTCCTAGTGCATAATTTTGCACTCTTGTTGCCCATACTTGAAGCTCAGTGAAACGTAAGGGTTTAATGGAAGGAGAGAGGGGAGGAGAGCAAGTCAGGAGGGAAGAAGATTGGAAAGAAGGCCACGGACTGGAGAGAGAACAAGGAAAGCCCATGGCCTGTTTGAAGTGCCCCAGAGCTCTCACATGAACCCTATCTTGTTGGCAGGATTAAAATTGCTTATTAAGTTTGTATTTATTTTTTATTCAATATATACTACAAAATCTAATTCTTAACAATTAATAAAATTTTAAAGGTTCATTCCTAATTCTTCTCTGAATTTTGTTAACTGTCAAAGGGACCTACTCTGATAAAAACCTGATTCAGACCAAATTGTACTAAATAATATTTGGCTTCAACAATTGTAAACCTGTGTGTCTCCATTATATTCTTTGCTGTTTTGACCAGGGTACATATTTTATCTTCTACATTTCTCTCTCTCCCCCCTACTTTTACTTTGAAATCATTCTCTTCTGAAAGGTGACTTCTGTCAGTTTGGCTAAGGTTGTTGAGATTATCGTGTAAAACAATATCAGCTCAACTTAAGTAAATGAGAAACACTAGCTCAACAGGCCCGACGCGTCAGATGGAGTCATGAAGGTTGCATCAGTTTTAAAGGCTTTGATTATTGGAAGTTTTTAAGAGGTGCTTAAAGAGAGATTATTCAGTCTCTCAATCCATGGGCCTTAACTTGGGAGAGGAGACTTTTTTGAGATTTTAATAAAAGCCACCGACTGTATTCCTATGAAAGAAGAAACATGTTCATTTATGAAAAAAATATATAGATACCCCCTAAACCCACATATACTTCTTAAGGATCTATAAATACTTAAAGCGATCTCCAGAAATATTGCATGTATGACTGAGAACTTAGGTAATATGAAAGACATTCAATTACAGTATTGAGATCATAGATAGGGTGGTGTTATAAATGCTTTAAACACTTTGGTAATTTTTAATATTTCTGTCCAGCTAACATAAGAGGCTATAGACAGGCTGTCCCCTGCTTTCGTAGGTGGTGTATTTCTGACAATATGTTTGAAAGTCAAATTTCTGAAAGTTGAACAATTTATTCATGCTTTATGAAAAGAATTCTGTTACCAATGATTAAAAACAAACAACAACAAAAAAAAGCAATGATGTGTAATGGTTCTTGTACCCTGGGCCTAAATAATCTGGAAGATAGAGGAGGTCACTGGCAGCTGGCCCGAAGCACCCCCCTTCCACAATGGGAGGGGCTGCTCTCCTTCCCGTAGGCTGATGGCCTTCTCACGGTTCCCCTACAGGGCAGTGACACCGCGATGTGCTACGTGTATGGAGCCAGGGTAGGAGAAAGAGATCTCGTTCTGCCTGTCGTCTTCCACTAACATAAGTGATTTCCCCGATGTTGCCACCACCCTCCCTCCAAAGGTCATGAACAAGCCAGGGAAATAGAAAGGGCCTTCTGCTCTAGATGGTGGAAGCTGTGAGCAAGCAACCTCTGCCCTCCTGTAGTACACAGGCTCAGCCAGTGCCCCTAGAATGTAGGTAAGGTGGACACAGAAGTCCCGCCCCTGGCAGGGCAACAGATGTTGATTTAGGGAGTAAAGGACCTGAGTTCCCACGTGCATCCCTATTTTTTCCGCCAGAGGAATAGCCCTTTCCTAGTATGACTAACTTGGTAAGTTGCACCAATCAGCTAACATATGGAAGAGCAACCTCAGCCTACTAAAGGTATCAAGGGACAAGGTGGAAAAGAATGTGATGGAAGAGGCTGAGGTGTGGAGGCCCGGCCACCCCAACCCTGTTTCATGTGCTGACTCCCTTTCCTCACGTGAGCTGGGTAGCCCGGATTGAAAGCTCACGAGCTTTTCTGCCCTGCCCTTTGACTTACGCCTGTTGACTTGACCGAAATTCCTATTGGTTTTAATTTGAGAGCTTGTGTTTCCTCCCAAGTCTTCCAGACCAAACTCCCATCTCCCTGCAGGGGTGTCCACCCTGCAGCCCATGGGCCTCAAGTGGCCTAGGCTGGCTATGAATGCAGCCCAACACAAAATCATAAATTTACTTAAAACCTTTCTTTTTCTCATCAGTTTTCATTAGTGTTTGTGTATTTAATGTGTGGCCCAAGACAACTCTTCTTCCAGTGTGGCCCAGAGACGCCAAAAGGTTGGACACCCCTGCTACAGCATCTCACGCTTGCTCTATTCTCCTTTTATATGTCTGGACTGAGGAAGGTCTGGATTTCACACCTAATTAAAAGAGATTGTATTGCCTGCTGTTTCCTTTTTTGTTCATTTTCCCTTGTGCAGAGGCAGCTTTTTATTCTCATGCTAAGTCCTATCCCAGATACCCACAGCTTAAGGGACAGAGAACAGCTGGGTTCCTACCAGACAGAGAGTGGGCCCTCTGTCACCCGTTTCACCACAAGCCGGCTCTCCCTCCGAGGCCCACTCCTGTGCCAGCCCTGTCCATATTGCGCTCACTCGGGGAATGCGGTCACTTAGAATACGTGATCACTCTCAGTGGTGGAATTCCTTGCGTGTTTCCAGTGAATGCCACCACAGGCTGACTCAGTATTTTTACTCTAGTGAGAAGGAGATAGGTTAGTATTTTAAACCACACAGAGAACTATTTTAATCACTTTTTTCACTTTGCCATCAGTTCTGTGTTCCTACCACTGTGAGGGCGGTTAGGTGGGGCGGTATTCCCAAGTACACATCATCTTTGTAAAGTTGTATGGTTTTACAGAGTGAGAATTTTTTTTCTTGTTTTTTTTTTTTTTTGAATAGCCCAAATGCCTATTCAGTGCCAATCTAGGAAGAATGGAGTCAGCATTTTCACACCATTCCTTCCTCTGCGGTCCCTGAATAACCACCTAATCAAGATTTGTTTTCAATGGGGGACAAATCTTCCACCGCAGAGTATTTCAGGCGACTCCATTGGAATCTATACATTAATGCCCATTGGATGAAAAGGACATCTTTCACAAAAGCCTGGACATTGCCTTGCTGTGGCAGAAACTTTTTCCCACTGTATTAGTGTTAAAAAAAAATAAAAGAAAGCCTGGGAAAGGAATTGCTTCAGCATTGTATGCTAGAAGGACGAGGCATGCTTGAATGGAGAGTAGGGTCCCCATCGAATCTGCACCCATGCCGTTCCTGGCCGCTCACCGCTCTGCAGCACCAGTGCACTGGGAGGCATTTAAAAAGGGGCATCTGTAGAAACCCAGTAGGCTTGTGGTTTTCTGTGGTTTTCAGTGAACACGGTGACCCTATTACTGCAATGATCATAATTCAGACCGCTTACCAGATGTGTGTGTGTGTGTGTGTGTGTGTGTGTGTGATTGATTACCCTGTAGGTTACCTGATTGCTGAGATAGACTCAACCACTTCTATCAAACAAGCAGTGTAAATTTTACTCATGAGATTGTGTCTGATATAATGACAGTTTTTGCTATTAACTGTTTCCATCTCTAAAGCAACCTCCTTCATCACTTTCGATGTCTATTTTTTTTCTTTTATGTCCTGAGAACTAGGATGGCCCTAGATCTCCTAGCAGTCCAACTTTCATTCCTCAGCAATCCAGTGTTATGCAGTGAAAAGACCATCAAGGTCATGGGTTCCAATACCAACACTGCAACTTACTAACTGTGTAAAACTTTGGGCAAATTAGACACTTTGAGAGCCTCGGGCTCATCTTTTATCAAACAGTAATAGTAGGACCTGTCCTAAGAGCATGTAAGATCGTTGTAAATAGTTAATGAGACGCTATTTGTGAGAGTTCTGAACACTGTAAAAACTGCGTGGATGTTAACTATCGCGGTAATGTGATCGCGCTTCTTCCCAGACTTAGCAGGAGGAGGACAGGTGTTCATCATGCACAACATCTCCAGAGACGTGCTCGTGACTGGCGCTGTGAGTGTTTGCGCCTGTGCGGGGGCAGAGCAGGTTCCCTGTGGCAGTGGGTCAGGCTGTCACCGCCTCCATCTCGCCGCCTGTTGCCTTCCTACTGGGAGCTGTGTGATACTTCCCTCGGAGATTTGATTTTATCAGAGAGTCAACTAATTTTAGTGATTATGGACCTTGGTGAAAGTAACATTGTATGATATATAGAAAACTCTACATTGTAATGCCAGGACAAGTTGTTTTATCTCTTACATTGTTCTATTTATAAACCTAAAAAAATATGTTCTTTATTAGCTATCTGAGGCTATGTTGAAGACCCGAGACCTAGAAAGACAAAGGCCGTGCCAGTTGATGGATATGTATAAAAATAGCTGGAGGGGAGGCTAGAGAAACCTTTTCACACAGATTTACAGTGACCCATGGACACCTAAGGCCAGACTTCATTCAGGGGCGAAGCATGCAGAAATAGCCGAGCAGATAGGAGTACTCTAGAACCAGACAGCCTGGGTCCAAATGCCAAGGCCTTGAGAAAATTTTATTCCTCTGGCCTCAGTTTCCTCATCTGAAAAATGGGGAATAATTCTAGCAACATCATAGGGTTGTTCTGAGAATTAAATGAAATAATATAATAAAGTAGATAGACCAGTTCTAACAGTGGTTAGGATCTGACACATGGTAAGTTCAAAGAAAAAGTTTTCTCTTGTTGTCATTATCATGGTACAGAGGCATGCTGGACTCAGAAAGAACTTGGGACTTGGCCCGCTGACTTCATTCCTGAATATTCCTTCCTGGGTTATTAGGGCCTTCCTCTGGGGCCATATTTTGTATTAACACAGTTATAGAGGATTCACCATGCTTCTTTAATCTAGCAAAGACAATTTGTTTTACATGAGTGAAAAAAATAGACACAATAGCCTAATGAACTATTTTAGGCAAGGAACAAACCCAATGGAAGTTGAAATAAGAAGGAATTCTCTTATGTAAACATTTATGCAAATCATATTACTGAAAGTGAACAAAGAGCCTGCAGCCATTTCTTAAGATAAGTGGATGTATGTGAGGCTGAGTAAGTGTGAAATGGGAACAAGAGAAATGAACGACTATATAAAAGGATGTGGTCACACCGACAGAGCAGGACAGCATGAGGAGATTGAGTGAAGCGAGGCAGGAATTCTAGCTGAGCTCAGACTCCCCTGAGCAGGCCCTCTCTCCTGAGGCCGAGGAGAAAGAACCTGAGGAGTGTCTGCAGGCCTTTACCTCTGAGGTTACTTCTGACAAGACACAGGGAGCTGGGTCCCAGGCCAACAGTCGGTAGTGCTTTGGCTGCCCGGTTTTGAAAGCCCACTCTCTCAAGCTGATGAAGCTGTGAAGGCAAAAACAGGGAATCTGACTGAAGACTGGTTTGGAGACAGGGATTCTTTAGAGCCATTTGAAAGGTGAGGTAGAAAAAGAAGAAAGCCCTAAGATTGATTGTCACAGCTCCTGTCTTCTTTCTCAGTCCGTGACCTTAGCATTACTAACATTTTCCCTGGTCTTCCCAGTCTGGAGCATAGCGATGGCGGTGGGGCGGGCTGCCCACCGCCTCTACATCGCTAACCGTCACCTTCCGACTGGGAATGTTTGATATTTCCCTCCAGCGAGTGCACAGAGCGCCAATTACCTGCCGTGTTCGTACACCCCACTCCTGGTTCACTCCCACTGCCCTGACCTAATTGTTAACAGTGTTCCTTCCACTCCCGAAGTGCCCAGTTCGAATGGTGAATATGACCATCTCATGTCTTCCAGGCTCCCAGATCAGTGCTGCCTTCATTGAGCCCCAGAAAATTCAGAAAACCACCACGTTGCATACAGCCATCCTAGAAAGTTCCCCAATTATCAGGAATGACAAGAAGAATGTCATCTGTAGAATGTCCTGTAGAGATAGAAAGTAGCAGGCAAATGCCCCTTTAGCCACAGACTGCATTCCATAACCTCTCCCTCGACCTGAGGAGCTGTCTGCAGGCCGTTACCTCTGGGGTAGCAGAGATGAAAACAAGGCAGCAACTATTTGGTGAGCATCTTAATCTGGGTCCAGTTTTCCAAGAATTCTTGTATGCATGGTGTGGATTTGGGGAATATGCCACATAAATTAATAGGAAGGGAATTTATTTTTACTATGAATATTACTGCAGCCCATGTATAAAATAAGGAATGTTGATAAGCCAGGGGAAGTACAAGCTTTCCCAAAAGACTTGGGCTTAGGCCTGTCCAACGTAGAGGTAGAGTTGAGAACAAGCCTCCATTTGCCTTTCAGTTCTTATTTGCTGAAATTGTAGGAGTGGCAGGCAAGCTGCCCATCTGTCTATTAGGCTACTCCAACTGACAGCCCTGGCTGATGCTCTACAGGATTAACAAGGATTCAATACCCTCAAATAGCTGGGACACTGTTGGGACACAATTCAAGGTCCTGTTTCCCTAAGACATCATTACCCGCAGCTTGACCTCTGTGCAAACCTGCCATCTCCCTCCGAGCTCTCTTGTGTCTTCAAGGGGGTGCTTCTAGGAGCCATGGGCATTGCTCACCTGAGGCCCGGGTGTTTGGGGTGCAGTCAGCCAGCTCTGACCTATGCTCTGTTTGTGTCTGCCTTGGCATGCAGGTGACATCAGTTGCAAGGGGATGACCGAGCGCATTCACAGCATCAACCTTCACAACTTCAGCAATTCCGTGCTCGAGACCCTCAACGAGCAGCGCAACCGTGGCCACTTCTGTGACGTGACGGTGCGCATCCACGGGAGCATGCTGCGCGCACACCGCTGCGTGCTGGCTGCCGGCAGCCCCTTCTTCCAGGACAAGCTGCTGCTGGGCTACAGCGACATCGAGATCCCGTCCGTGGTGTCAGTGCAGTCGGTGCAAAAGCTCATTGACTTCATGTACAGCGGCGTGCTGCGCGTCTCGCAGTCGGAAGCCCTGCAGATCCTCACGGCCGCCAGCATCCTGCAGATCAAAACAGTCATCGATGAGTGCACGCGCATCGTGTCACAGAATGTGGGCGATGTGTTCCCAGGGATCCAGGACTCAGGCCAGGATACACCACGGGGCACTCCCGAGTCAGGCACATCGGGCCAGAGCAGCGACACCGAGTCGGGTTACCTGCAGAGCCACCCGCAGCACAGCGTGGACAGGATCTACTCCGCGCTGTACGCATGCTCCATGCAGAATGGCAGTGGTGAGCGCTCCTTCTACAGCGGCGCGGTGGTCAGCCACCACGAGACTGCGCTCGGCCTGCCCCGCGACCACCACATGGAAGACCCCAGCTGGATCACTCGCATCCACGAGCGCTCGCAGCAGATGGAGCGCTACCTCTCCACCACCCCCGAGACCACGCACTGCCGCAAGCAGCCCCGGCCTGTGCGCATCCAGACCCTGGTGGGTAATATCCACATCAAACAGGAGATGGAGGACGATTATGACTACTATGGGCAGCAAAGGGTGCAGATCTTGGAGCGCAATGAATCCGAAGAGTGCACGGAAGACACCGACCAGGCTGAGGGCACCGAGAGTGAGCCCAAGGGCGAAAGTTTCGACTCGGGCGTCAGCTCCTCCATAGGCACCGAGCCCGACTCCGTGGAGCAGCAGTTCGGGCCTGGGGCTGCTCGGGAGGGCCAGGCTGAACCCGCCCAACCTGAGCAGGCTGCGGAAGCCCCTGTGGAGGGCGGCCCACAACCCCACCAGCCAGAGACAGGTGCCTCCTCTCCAGAAAGAAGCAACGAGGTGGAGATGGACAATACAGTCATCACCGTCAGCAACAGCTCCGACAAAAGCATCCTGCAGCAGCCTTCAGTCAACACGTCCATCGGGCAGCCATTGCCAAGTACCCAGCTCTACTTACGCCAGACAGAAACCCTCACCAGCAACTTGAGGATGCCTCTGACCTTGACCAGCAACACACAGGTCATTGGCACAGCCGGCAACACCTACCTGCCGGCCCTCTTCACTACCCAGCCCGCGGGCAGCGGCCCCAAGCCTTTCCTCTTCAGCCTGCCACAACCCCTGGCAGGTCAGCAGACCCAGTTTGTGACAGTGTCCCAGCCCGGCCTGTCGACCTTTACTGCACAGCTGCCAGCGCCACAGCCCCTGGCCCCATCTGCAGGCCACAGCACAGCCAGTGGGCAGGGCGAAAAAAAGCCTTACGAGTGCACTCTCTGCAACAAGACTTTCACCGCCAAACAGAACTACGTCAAGCACATGTTTGTACACACAGGTGAGTGCAGGCCCCCTGGGGGTCTGGCAGCAGAGGGGGATGTGAGGGGGCTGTGGGAAGGGAGAGGCAGGGCAGCAGGTAGGAGGGAAGGTTTGGAGTCATTTTTTAGATGCTAAGGAAACCCTACTGCAAGCCGCCTTTCAGAAGCCCCAACTGTGGCCCCATCCTAGGAGCAAAGCACCCTGACCAAAGACAAAATCACAGGAACCCTGTGTATAGAAACCCTTCTGTACACAGAAGGGCCAAGTGGGGAAAAGCCTGCTAAAGAATTTGCAGGCACCACATCCCTTAAATACATTGAACCCTGTAACACATTCTCTGATGTGAGGTGTGCAGAACTAGAAAAGTCCTTGCGGATCGTACACTCCAGTCACCTCAGTGTACGGACAAAAGTCACTAGGCAGAGCAAGGACGAGGATTTCAGTCTGTAGTAAGCTCTGTGTGAACCAGTAGCTTGAAGAGGCCGCAGCAAGGCTGGTGCCAGCTTAAGCTGCATTTGTGGTCCCTGAAATGGGGAGGAGTGATAGACTCACTATTTTCCATTCTCCATTTTCAATATCTAAAGACCACAGTCGGTTCTGGATACAACCTTTTAAAAGGACCATAGACTAATCAGGACACAGTCAGAGGACTGTGAGTAGGGTATGAAGGGAGACAAAGCCATGGCACACGAATCATGGTGGAAGGTGGAAGGGTGTTCAGACTGCAGGGGAGAAGACTCGGGGTGTCACATGAGCCATCCTCAGGTATACTAGCTGCAAGGACAGCATAATGTCATAGTCAGGCTGGAGCTCTGGAGCCAGATTGCTTGGGTTTGAATTCAGATTTAGTGACTACTGAACTTTATCATCCTGGGAAAAATTACTTAACCTTGCTATACTTCCGTTTCCTTGTCAACGTAAGGAGGATCGTGGTGACAGATCTTTCATATAGTGCTGCTTTGAGGATTCATATACATGAGGTTCTTTAAACAATTCCTAGCACATAAGCACTCTATAATTGATAGCTATTATTAGCACTTTTAACATTATTTAAATGGTTAAGAGGAAAGAGGGAGTTAGATTGTTTTGTTTGGGTCCAAAAGGTAGAACTGGACCATGACTGGAAGCAATAAGGAGATTCTTTCAATGAAATAAAATGATCGTTGACAGTCAGAGCTGCTCTAAGATGGGATAGACAGCCTCCAAAGGGAGTGAGTTCCTAGAATTACAGGTGTTCAAGGCAAGGATGGTCATTTCCTAAGGATGTTGTAGGAGGGATTCAGTCCTCAGGTGAGCAGTTGGGCAAGCAGTGCTTCATTCCTGGATTCTGTGGTTCTAGGGCTAAGATCTGACCTCCCAGCCAGTGCTCTTTCCTAGCTCCGTACTGGGACAGACATAGAAACTAGAACTACATGGATGCTCTGCCATGTAAGGGACCACACATGTGATATGATTTCACAAAGACTCTCTTATACCTGAAAATACCTATTGCAACAATGTTTACCATATTTGAAATTTCTGTTTTGAGAGTCACTCTTCTGGTAAACCTCTAGCTCCATCATGTCCTTGCTAAAGGACAAATAAGTTGCCAGGAGAAAGTTACATATTGAATTACAATACACAGAAGCAAATTAGCTCCTCAAAACAACTTTGTTTCTCAGATCAGCTTGCAAGTATAGCCAGGCACAGGACACAAAGCACATAATTGTGAATTGGGGAACAAAAGGGAAGGAGAGCAGCAGACACTGAGAGAAAGTGCACACATGGGAGTGCGCAACTGCACTAGGACGTTACTGAAGGTGAACTTTTCCTTCTTTGCAGTTCAGCTTAAGGCAGGACATCATGTAAATCCATGTGCATACCTTTATGCAAATCAGTTGTTTTGAAAGAGGACAGTTTTCACACCTCCAAAAAAACGTACTGAGGCACTACTGAATTTAGGGAGAAAATCAGGTAGTGGCCAGCCTCTGCGTTTACTTGGGGTAAATGTCAATGCACCAATAACCTGCAATCAGTCAAGGGGATTTTCCATGTGGTATGGGTATCCTCATTATTTGGTAAATTAATCAAATAGTAACATTTTTATTTATGATTTATAGAGTGCTCTTAGATAGTTTGTGTTCTTTCCTCCTCTAAATAGCTATCTAGAAACCATCAAATTAAGGATAAGGGGAAAAAGAAACCTTTTGTGGAAGTGTCTTCTTAGGCAAAGTTGACTTTGCTGGTCTTGAATAAACATTTCTATGCCTTCCTGTGTATCTCTTCCAGTAGACCTATCGGAATAAAATCCGCACATTCTTGTAGATCACAATTTGCAACATAAAATTTTCAGTGTACTACTAAAATTCGTCTTTTTAGTGCATAAATACATTTGTCCAGTGGATTCACCAGAGGATTCTGTGGTTAACCCAAATAACTAGATTTGCTCATAAGAAAACCAGCCATGGGTTTGTACGTTTATGCATCATAGATACAAAAGCTACAAGTAAAATCATTTTATAAACTTAAGTAATGCTTAAAAGTGTAGCCTTCAGACATGCAGTAAACTATGCGGGTCTCAGTAAGTTATGAAGGTGTCTGTGTTAGTGTGTATAACATGGACACATCTGAGAACAATTAATAATGTACATATTCAGTCTTAGCACCTCGTTTAAAAGAAACAGCTCTTCTCTTTCACCCTAGAATTACTTGGCAGTGTCAGTTTAGAAGGGCTGGCATCTAGCAAGACTTTGTGTGACCGAAGGAGTCCATAACCTTACAAAGTGTAAGAATAACTAGTGTAGATTTTCAAAGCAAGACAGCTTGATCATAAGGAAGATCACAGGACCTGGATTCACTGTGGCCCACATTTATAAAGAGTTTTCTCCTACTTCTTGGGAAAGCATCGAAAAAAGTGGAGCCTCCCAATCTTACAGGATCCCAGTAGAAATGACAAGAATTTAGAGCAGAAAGTCCAAATGTTGGTCTAAAAAGATTCTAGAAAGTACTGGGGCTACTTGGAAGAATAAGGACGGATTCAGAATTCTTACCTATAGTCTAAGCAAAGTAGAACGCTCCCAATAAAGAGTATCCACAGAGCTCAAAGGATGGAAATCTGGGTCCTTGGCATCACAGCTACTCTCTATAGTAACCGGCTTTGCGTTTCAGTAGCTTCAGAGTTTAATGTAAAGGACACTTCCATTCAACAACTGCAGAAAATCAATTTTGAAATTGAATTCCAAGTTAAATTTTGTCGCCCGGCTGGTGTAGCTCAGTGGATTGAGCATGGGCTGGGAACCAGAGGGTCCTGGTTCGATTCCCAGTTGGGGCACATGCCTGGGTTGCGGGCCAGATCCCCAGTGAGGGCCATGTGAGAGGCAGCCATACATGGCTCTTTCTCCCCTCCCTTCTCCTCTCTCTGAAAGAAAGAAATAAAATCTTTAAAAAAAAAAATTTTGTGGAGGGGTACTTTAATGGTCGACATAGTCATTGAAGAGGAAGTGTTTGAGACAAATCAGTGGTCTATTGTATTGACTTGGGAGCAAAGCTCTGCCTCAGAGAACCAAGGAAGCCCTGGTTGTGAAGCGTATTCCAGAACGATTATAATACTAAAACTTAGAGTGGGGACATAAGGGAGACATGATTGTACTAGAATTAAATTATTTGGGTAGAGTTTGGTTCCTCTAATTGTGGCCTTATACAAGTCACTTAACTTCATAACCCTCAGTTCCTTTGAATTTAATGGAAATAATAATTTGCCTGCCTTTTGAGTAGCTGTAAAGGTATGATGCATGTGAGAGCTTTTCATAAAAGATGAAGTACTACTTACTGTCTAAAAAAATTATCATCATTATTACGTTAGCCCCCTCCTCCCAGGAGACATTGAGTTTCTTTGCTCTGTATCCAATCTCTGAATAATAACCTCTCAACGTGTTTCCTTCCTCTATGGAATTCAAATGCTGAAGCAATGTAGTACTCCTTGGGTTTCCCTTGAACTTCTGTCATAAAATGAACATTTTTTTGATATCTTATGGATTTTTGTAAGAGAAAAAGAAAAGCTCTCACTGAATTGCTTTCTTCTACCAAACTAACCACAGTGGACTTCACCTCTTCTAGGAGTTTCTTGGGTTCACCTTACTGCAGCTTTATAAAATTTGTGAGGAAGTAAACCAAGAATTAGGAAATACTAGAAAACAAGAGAATCAGAGAAAAAATAAGATAACACAAATCATCCTGTTATGAAACAAAGGAGGATTTCTCTATGCTTTCTCCCAAGAGAAAAAAAACAAAAGTCAATGTGGAATCTAATGAGCAAGCCGAACTAACACGCAAATACAGACCGACTCAGAGAGCGCGAGCAGGCCAGTGACTGGAGGGGCATTGGTTATGGAGTGGAGGGATGGAGCAAAAAGGAAAAGGACTTACGGACATGGGCCACAGTGTGGTGATTGCTGTGGGGAGGTTGTATAAGGGGGATAAATGGTAATGGAAAAACACAATAAAAAAAAGTTAAAGAGTCCAAGGAGTGGAAATGAAAGGGAAAGACAGGACGAGAGAAGGTAAACCTTGGTGTCAGCGTGGATGTGGAAGGCAAGTAATAGAGAAAATTCAAACGTCACTTTGGAGCACTGGTTCTGGAAGTGTGATTCCCATGCCAGCAGCAGGCAAATTCTCAAGTCCAACCCAGACTCAAATCAGAACCTCTCGGGATGGAACCCAGCAATCTGCATTTTAATAAGCCCTGATTCACAAGTTGGAATCGCTTCCCTAGATGGCCTAGGTGATTAGGAGGAGGATGGCTTCAGGTCGCCTTTGTCTTATAACATTGTTCTCTAGAATTCCACTCATAAGAATCTATGTGTTTGAAAAAAGTAAATCAGAGTTATGGATAACAGCTTGATTTTATTATGGAAGCAAATATCTTTCATCTGAGAGGTGAACTAAGTCTCTCAAACTGCACAGGTACCATGGCAAAACTTCCCCTTCAGGCACTTAGCAGGATGGGCTTGTAATGTCATTCCGTGGGTGTCTTTATACCTTCCCATTAAGATGTGAACTCTGTGAGAGTAGAAATAAACTATATGTAATTACATGTCTATAAAAGATACATATAGATATATATCTTATACCTCAAATATATCCAGCATGATACCTTATATACAATAAACATTCAATAAATATTGATTAATGAATGAATCAAATTCTCCTGTGATGATGCCTAATCACTTCCAAAAGGAGAAGTGGTCTGTTTCCACAGAGTGGTTTACTAACTGTATAATGTAGCTCCATAGAAATAATGCAAAAATACTTTGCACATTTATATAGTAAGTGCTTTCTCCAAATATGTGAGCATGTTCCAAATACCATGTTCTATTTGTTCTTACTTTGCTCTATATAACAAAATTGCACACATAATAGTAAGACTGACCAAGATGCTATACAGCATCTTTATTCACCACCAGGTTTAGGGTTATTAAACTTAGCAAACAGAAATACAGAATACCCATTAAATTTGAATTTTAGATGAACAATAAGCATTTTTTAGTCTCAGTGTGTCTCATGCAATATTTGTGACATACTTATACTAAAAAATCATTGTTTATCAGAAATTCAGATTTTACTGGGTGTCACGTATTTTATCTGGCAATGCTATCTAAGTAGAGCTTTCTCTTTTTTTACATTTTATTTTTTTTTTGTGTGTATAGCATCTTTTATTGTTTACTCTATTACGGTTGTCCCAATTTTTGCCCCCCTCAACCCAGCCAACCCCTCTCTCCCACAGTCAATCCTCTCCCGTTGTCCGTGTCCATGAGTCATTCGTATCTGCTCTTTGACTGATCCCTTCCCCTTCCTTCCACCGTTACCCCCATCCCTCCTCCTCTCCCGCAGCTATCAGTCTGTTCCATGTTTCCATGACTCTGGTTCTACTTTTCTTATTAGTGTGTTTTGTTCATTAGATTCCAGTTATAAGTGAGGTCATACGGTATTTGTTTGTCGCCAACTGGCTTATTTCACAGCATACTTTCCTGTTCCATCCATGCTGTCACAAAGGGTAGGAGCTCCTTCTTTCTTTCTGCCGTGTAGTATTCCATTATGTAGATGTACCGCAGTTTTGTAATCCACTCATCTACAGATAGGCACTTGACTATCATAAAGAGCACTGCTGTGAACATAAGGCTGCATAAGTTCTGAATTGGTGTTTCTAGACTCTTAGGGTATATTCCCAGCAGTGGAATCACTGGGTCATAAGACAGTTCCATTTTTAATTTTTTTGAGTAAATTCCATACCGTTTGCCACAATGGCTGCACCAGTCTGCATTCCTACCAACAGTGCACTAGGGTTCCCTTTTCTCCACAACCTCACTAGCACTTGTTTGTTGATTTATTAATGGTGGCCATTTTGGCAGGTGCAAAGTGGTATCTCATTGTGGTTTTAATTTGCATCTCTCTGATGGCTAGTGATGCTGAGCATCTTTTCATATGTCTCTGGGTCATCTGTATGTCCTCATTGGAGAAGTATCTGTTCAGGTCCTTTGCCCATTTTTAAATTGGGTCGTTTGTATTCCTGGTGTTGAGTTATATGAGTTCGTTATATGTTTTGGAGATTAAACCCTTGTCTAATGTATCATTGGCAAATATATTTTCCCATACAGTCGGTTCCCTTTTCATTTTGATGATGGTTCTTTTAGCAGTGCAGAAACCTTTTAATTTGTTGTAGTCCCATTTGTTTATTTTCCCCTTTATTTCTCTTGCTCTAGGAGGTATATCGGCAAAAATATTGCTACGTGGGTTGTCTGAAATTTTACTGCCTGTTTTCCACTAGGACTTTTATAGGATCATGACTTATATTTAAGTCCTTTACCAATTTTGAGTTTATTCTGGTGTATGGTGTAAGTGGTGGTCTAGTTTCATTTTTTTGCATGTACCAGTCCAGTTCTCCCAACACCAGTTATTGAAGAGACTGTTTTGACTCCATCGTATGCTCATACCCCCTTTGTTAAATATTAGTTGAACATAGAGCATGGGTTTATTTCTGGGCTCTCTATTCTATTCCATTGATATGTGTCTGTTCTTATGCCAGTACCAGACTGTTTTGATTGCAGTGTCCTTATAGTATAGTTTGATATCAGGTATTGTGATCCCTCCAATTCTGTTCTTCTTTCCCTGGAACTTTCTTTTGAAACCCAATCTCAGGACTTTTTGTTTTAAAATCTATGTATAAATATAGATTAGCTTATGTAGTTGCTTAAAAAAAATTGTTGAGTAAGTGAGTGAGTATTCAGAAATGTGATCATGCTTTCCAGGAGAATTGAATTCAAGAAACTTATACATAAATGCATTATTTTCTCAGCAAGACCTGAATTTCTTTTCTTTCCTTTTCTTTATTTACCAGAGAATATATTGTATCCATGTTTCCACTGTGTTTTCTTTACCAGCAACTGGTATGTGTTTGGGCTTCTTTCTGAATTATATTATCAACAGCCCATTCAGTGGTTTTTAGTATCCCCTGCATGTACGATAGTTTTATTTACTTCGAGAAACTCAGCAATTTCAGCCATGAATTTGATATAAATAGATATACCAATAATAGTAACATAATAATGTCATCAATAGAGTAATAATAGTGAGATCAAGATAATAATATGAAAACTCTCAAAAAAAGTTTGGGTTATTAATTACATCAAGCTGTGGAATAATGAATGAATATAAGGTTTGAAGTAAGAAAGGCTTAGTTTTACCACTTTCTGACTGAGTGACTTTAGGTAAATTCTGTTATCAATCTGAGCCTCAAATTTTTGCCATGTAAGGAATAGATCTTAATAGTAATTACTTTACATGGTTGCGCTGAGGACCAAATAACATAATTTATGTAAAAACACTTAACTGTAAATTTTGTGAAATTATCAAACCATTTAGGAGCATCATTGTTATATGTTACAGTGGCATCATGTATTTTGTAGCACAATCCAGAGACATCGCTGATAGGGGAAGGGGAGGGTCATCTGTGTGGGCTGGGGTCATACTCTCAGCGATCACTGACTTGCTGAGTGCCCTTCAGGATGTTACTATACCTCTCCAATGGAGATACCATCTTCTGGGGATGTTAATATCTACCTCAGTCCTAATCCGTAAGAAAAGTCAAGTAATGGGTGAAATTCCCTGAGATCTTCAGATTTCTGTTTAACACCAAAATATTTTAGTTATCCTTAAAGCCACAGATGTTCTTTGAATGCAATGTATCCCCGGTAGGCAACCTCCCTCCCCACCCCATTCCCCACCCTCCACAGAGGGCGTCACAGTCCAAGCTGACACCAGGATGGCACCTGGAACTGGAGAGAAAGGCCAGCAGGCAGTTACACCAACCACGTCTCAGGTGTGCGGGCCCTCCTCCAATGGACTTCTCTGGTGGAGCGCAAACTCTGCACTCAGTGAAAGCTGATTCTATCTGACCACCCTCCTGTTGCTGTCACTGAACCTTCCCACCTTCTGTTCCAAACTGGATTTTCCCCATTTAAAGGACCTGCACTTTCAGGGCCCCCTCCTGCTTTCCTGGCCCGTAACTACCTTCCCCAGACCACACTCCCCTCGTGCTTCCCTGACACCTGCTCTCTCACCACACCCCAGGCCTGGTTTTCTAACCCCTCACTATACTCACCTAAGAAGGGTATTGTGCTAAAGCAGGTAGTGGAGAAGCCTAGAGAATGGGAGCAACAGGTGGAAACAGCGCTCAGAAAAACATCCTGGTAACAGCATTTCGTGTCCTTTCTGCAGCCCAGGAAAAGCCCGGTTAGAATGAGAATCAGTGGAATAAATGGGCTCTTGCTGAGCTCCCAATATGAGGTCACTCTTCAGAATTGAGTGGCTTGGCCCATTAGGATACCTTTTACTTGAACTTTGGCCAGACTCTCTGCATCTATTAATATCTCTCTCTCTCTCTCTCTCTACCTCCCACACTTGTTAGTCATGGTAGAGTAAGTGTCAGTACTGATCCATGAGGAGGAGCTGAAAAGTGGCCATTTAGAGAGGATGCATCCAAAAACTGGAGAAAAGCATATATATGCGTTCACTACCCCCCCACCCTTGGAACAGTAAAGGACACTGCCTCCCCCTCAATTTCTCTACTTGCCATCGAGTTTCTCCGTCTCCAGAGCTCAGTTGTTGCTTGCTAGGAAATCCTCTGTCTGTGCTATCTGCTGAATTTGTATTCATGGCACCATTTCTTTCCATTAGCATATGTCACTGAGAGTAGTCTGTGTACCCTTAACTCTGAATGACATAGGTGCAATATTGATCATCTGAAACCATTGTTTTCAAATCCTGAGCTGGCTTCCCTACACCATGTAAGTCATTTCTCTGTTGATTTCAGTTATTGTCAGTTCATTTGTGCCAAAGGGAACAGTGGATTTTTTCTTAAAATGATCACATACTCTGTGCTAAGTGCCTTATCTTTTAATTTTCAAAATACCTTCACAAGACAGGTACTTACTATATTATTTTCAAGTTACAGATAAGGAAACTGAGGCTTAGCGAGATTAAGTAACATGCCTAACTCACTCGGCCAAGGAAATTGAATTCATATGTGACTCCTGCATCTGATTAGCCCTGAATGGATTGTTTTAAAGCTAAGGAACTTATATGAATTTCCCCCTCACATTATAATTCTAGTGTCTGTTTTGTACTCTGTGTTTTTTGCTTTGAATCTAACAGTCAGACTTGCCGCTTCTGGCCATAGGCTCAGTCCTAGAAAACCACCCACAGCTGCTCAGGTAAACATCGTTTGTCTGCCCTGAGAGCAGCAGGCAGCAGACCGCGTCTGTTTCATGTGTAATGTTGAAAGTCCTTTTGGAATCGCTATAAGTAATATGCAGGAAAATAACGGGAAGGAAAAATACTTTACATTTCTACTGAGTGATATTGTTTCAAATGCAAATATACAGAAATGAAAGCCATGGGCACCTGACTGCTCTGAAAACACACCCATTTGGTAAGACAGTTCCTGAGATGCCTGGACTCTACCAGGATAGCACCTTAATCACTATTAAGAGCACGTTCCTTTAAGGAGCTGCCAAGTGCTTCCTTCGCAAACATTCTCCCTCATTAGCTATCATACCATTTTTCTGTGGCAGTAAAGGCCACAAGATACCTTGCCCTATTTAAAATGTGGGACTGCTGACGCGTGGAGTGATTTAAGCAGGCCGCCCTCAGGTCACACGGACAAGGCCTGGGCTGGAGTCCTCAGGGGTTGTGGGCACAGTGAGCAGAAGGCAAGGCAAGGCAACTAAGTGTGCAAGGACCACAGCAAGTGCTTGGTCCTGCTCCTCACTTTCAGAAGGAAACAAACCCAGAGAGACGAAATCACTTCGGAAGGCCAGGGTCATGCATAATTAACGGCCAGACCACGCTCCATGCATGCAAACAACATACAGATCTGCGCTATGAAGGGAAAGATGACAACTGTGAAAAATCGATTTACAGTCAGAGTAGAAGGGTATGAAAGTGAAAAGCTTCCTCAGTGACCTTGCCTGGAGGAAAAACACAGTAGAAGAAGGAAAAAGTTTCAAACGGAGAGGGCTCCTTAACATAGAAGTTTCAGCTTCCTAGCAGCCAAAATACCATCTGGTACTTAAGAAGTCATGCTTCCCAATGAAGGTGACAGGTGGACATGTTTTAAAAGGTAGTTGGCCGGCCTCTCATAGCCTCTAGAAAGTGTACCGGAAGTACCAGGAGGGCAAAGGCCAGCTTGAGTTCCAAACATGTTTATAGTTGACAGAAATGTTTCAGCTAACACGCATGACTGTCGCTCCTAGGGAGTCTCTCAGTTCAGAAAAGTGTATCTGTGTAAACACCACGCATAGGCGGAACTTCACTTAGGAGTGAGGCTTCCTGAAATTCTCTTCTTTTAGTCTAAAAGTGAAACAAATGTTTCTCTTCTAACCCTGTGATCCTATGGATGATAGGGTGGGTCCTTTCAGCCAGCCGAGGGGAAGGAAATCAGACCAGAGTTGAGAGGGGCAGGGGGCAGGCCAGGATGTTTGTGAGTAATAAAGGGAAAGACTGCAAAGGTCCATGAAATTAAGAAGTTGGTGGAGTAATTCCCTAACAAAACAGCCATTTCTTAAAGGCATGTGCTTCAAAACATCCTTTTATGCTTACAAACACGATGAGAAAGCTTGCTGACGGGATGAAGTTTCATCGAACGGATCGGAGCATAGAGCACCGGCCCTGAGCCTGGCGCAAGCACGCAGTCAGTGGGCGTAGGCTGTTTTCCTGACGGCACACATCCAACCTCTTCTGTTTCATTACGGCAAAGACTGGAAACACACACCGAGGCACATGTTTTAATGGGAAGTTAACTCAAATTTAGGAAATAGATGCCCTACCTTGATGCGTAGTCCAGATGTTGAAATATCACCCTACGGAGCTTTGAAGGCTTTGGGGGTGGGGCCTTTAGGCTGGGTTGTGAAGGAGCACGCGGAACGCCTTTCTTCTCTGAGGTGGGCAGTCAGAACGAGGGTGGCGACGGAAACACCTTAAAGTGGGTCATCTCATCTGTCAAGAGCAGGGCTGAGAACAAACAGCACCAACAAATCACAAGTCTGTTTATCCAAAGAGGTGTCACAGGCCTGTGGACCTTACTTATAGCAGAACAGCTCATGTGGTCATTCGGTGACAATACTCATATTTACCTTACTATTTTTAACAAACTTGATGGATAGGTTTCTTAAGTCAGCAGCAAACCGAAGCAGTAAACTGAGGAGAAAGAAGAGTTTCAGCCAACAGACTGAGAGCAAAGGAGAAAACTATTTTTAAAGTTGACCCAAGAGTTCAAAAAAAGCGTATGGAAACAGTTAATGGGCAGAGGGGCGAGGGTGGGTAGTGTTGTAATAGGAACTCCATGCAATTATTCCCACATCACTCTTGGTGGCCTGCAAAGTGATTTCATATGTTTTCTTATGTCAACACCAGCACAGTGAGGTAAGTAGGACGGTATAGCTCAGAGGCATTTGGAGACCTGTCAGAGCAGGGCGCCACGTGTTGGGGCCTGGATCTGAACAGGACCACCTGAGATCACCGAGGTATTCACCACTTACTCAGCCTCCACAGCAGGCAAGGCAGATCTGCAGTTCAGTCAGTGAAGGCAACATAGCCAATTAACTCTTATTACATTTTGAGAAGATTTCTATCTAACCTAGGCAAAATTGAAAGTGTAGCTCTTCAGAATGATGTATTCCTATGTTGGCCAGTAGTTGCCTAAAATCCAGGCATGAGTGTGATCGCTGTTCTTAGTTCCCAAAGATTATAGAGAACCCCTTGTCTCCGAAGATCCCTCCTCTCTCATTTCTTATGTTTGTTTGATAAAGTTAATGGGAAACACAGTTAAATCCCCTAATGATGACATTGAAAATGACCCCCTTAAAGGAGCCCTCCATTTTCTCCACAGGATGACCTTTGAAGACTTTTAGTGGGGAGTGGGGAGTGTCTTGTAGCTTTCCAAGGAAGCCCTTTCCTGACACAGTCAAACAGGCAACCCTAGGCTGCCTTGGCACCACCTTAAAGCAAGTTTTCTCAAAACATGAGAGGCCAGGAAGGACTGGGTCTTTCCAATCAAGAGTGATCCATTAATGAATCAGACTTTATTTTTTTTTTTAATTTTTGTGTTTTTGTTTTTTTGTTGTCTTGTTTTTCTGTCTCTCATTCTCTCTCCCTCGCTATGTCTCGCTCTGTCCTGCTTGCTGTCTCTTCCCACATCAACAGGTGAGAAGCCCCACCAATGCAGCATCTGCTGGCGCTCCTTCTCCTTAAAGGATTACCTTATCAAGCACATGGTGACACACACAGGAGTGAGGGCGTACCAGTGTAGCATCTGCAACAAGCGCTTCACCCAGAAGAGCTCCCTCAACGTGCACATGCGCCTCCACCGGGGGGAGAAGTCCTATGAATGCTACATCTGCAAAAAGAAGTTCTCCCACAAGACCCTCCTAGAGCGACACGTGGCCCTGCACAGTGCCAGCAACGGGACCCCTCCCGCGGGCACGCCCCCCGGAGCCCGCGCTGGCCCCCCAGGCGTGGTGGCCTGCACGGAGGGGACCACTTACGTCTGCTCCGTCTGTCCCGCAAAGTTTGACCAAATCGAGCAGTTCAACGACCACATGAGGATGCACGTGTCTGACGGATAAGTAGTATCTTTCTCTCTTTCTCATGAACAACACAAAAGAAACAAACAAACACACACACAAAAGCTATGGCACTAGAATTTAAGAAATGTTTTGGTTTCGTTTTTTCTTTCTTGTTTTTGTTTTTGTTTCGTTTCATTTTGTACTACATGAAGAACTGTTTTTTGCCTGCTGGTACATTACATTTCCGGAGGCTTGGGTGAATAATAGTTTTCCCAGCCTCCCTCGGATGGTGGCCTTAAGGCCTGGTAGTGCTTCAAGAGGTCCACTGGTTGGATCTCTAGCTACTGGCCTCTAAATACAACCCTTCTTTACAAAAAAATATTTTAAAAAAGTAAAAAAAAATTTTTTTTTCACTTGTGAAGAGCACTACAAAAATATATAACAAAATCTAAAAGGCCGACTGTCTTTAAGTACACCGCTTGCAGTGTTTCAGTGGACATCTTCACAATTCTGGCCACTTGGACTTCACAGTAACCAGTTAAAACTGTGGAATGTCACTTCTGGTTGAAAACCCAGAGGAAAGGCCCTGCTGTTTCCACCTACCACAATGTCTGATTTCATAAAAGGGCTGTGGAGGCGGGAAGGGGCAGTGGGTTTGGTGATGTGGGAAAGGCGAACAGCAGGCTTCTCCCCGGCGTCTGCTTGGGTCCACACACCCCGGCCCGCCTCCTCCATGCCCCCCTTCGGCAGAAGCCAGGAAGACTTGGACAAGCACCAAGCAACAGTGGCTACCGTATTTATTCAGTGTCTTCGCTGAGCCACAGCCTCAGCACAATCAAGAGGGACTTTCATGAAAGGCAGGAATGCAGATAAAACAAAGATATCAGAGGTTTGCACCTATGTTTCTAGGTACAAGAGAAGGATTATTTCCAACAATCTTTGCAAAAAACAAAAAAGTCAGGATATATTCTTGTGGAGAGAAAAAGAAAGAGGAATGGAGGGTGGGGGGAATAATAAAAAGTTCTTGAGGCTTTTTTAATTCAAAATTTTATAGAGGGGCAAAAGTGACGTTTACCAGATAGAATGCTGATTTTTTTAATATATTTACAACAGTATTTGTGTAAAAAAAAAACAAAAAAAGTGAGATTGTTAAAAGTAATTTTTTTTTCCATTTTGGTTTTGCATACACTGCCACCAATCCCTTCTCTTTTATTTTATTTCACACACATATATATATTTTTTGGTAAGTTGAGACTGTTAAGGTTAGCGATACTGCTTCCAGATAGAAAGAATAAAAGGCAATTATAGTTATATTTGAAAGAGAGGAAGGATATTTTCTTCATATTTTTTTTAATTTTTCTTAATTTTTATTATTTTAAGTATTGCCTGGGTTGATGAGGGCCTCCGGGCCTGCCCATCCCTGCTGTAATTTGAACTGCTGCTTTGTATTTTGATATGTAGTTCTTTGACTTTTAGCAAGCTTAGGTTGCTCCACTGAATATTTTGTTCAACTGATCCATTTAGAATTCTGTTCCTTTTCATGGGAGGGACTTCAACTTTCAGAAATAGATTTCTTGGTTCTCTAAAAGTTCATTGATTCTAGGATTTCTATTGACTTTACTTTTTTCCTTGATGAAACACTAGTGGTTTAGAGGTCTTGACAAATGGGCTCTTTCCCTTTGTGGTCAGCCCGGAGGAGGAGTTCACCAAACTCTCTGCCACAGCTCCTACCCGTCGCAGCTACGGAGAGCAGAGGTATCCGAAGCCTGTTAATGGAGCAGGAAGCCTTGATGCCAAAATTACTTTCTTCCTTTCAAATGTGACCTTCCGACTATTTCCACCATGACTGAAGGGCGAAGTAAGATGATCGTTCTTTAGCTGATTTATTAACCCTTGCTTTTTGGAAAGGTTTTAAAGAAAGGAACAAAAATTTCCCAGATGCCAACATCCGTCATTCAAAGGCCACTGATCCACCGTGTCATCCTAGGTGCCACTCTCTCTTCCTAGTTGGGATTTCTCTCCTCGGTCCTGAGCACGGTATTATAATAGAGGTTTTTCCATTTACACCAGACAGTGTCCGGAAGGGATTCCAACTCAAATGTAGAATTCTTAAACCTATCAGAAACGCCAAAGGTGATTACATTGCTGGGCATGTGTTTAACACTCTTAAGGGGAAAATCAGTACTTCAAATAAAGCAGAAACACCAAACTAGAATTTTAAGAGAAGAAAACAGAATATTATAGTTTTAAAATTGCTTCGTATTTTAACTAATTTTTCTTTCAGCAACTTATTTTCAAAAACTGTGTAGCAAAGGAAAAGTCTTCCAAGGGAAGCAACTCTGTAATGACTAAAATGGTTTTACTCGTATAGTTTAGATTTTTGGTTAACTCGGATCTTTTCCAGAAGTTCTTGGTAATGTTTAGTAGGGTTAGTGCAGCTGGAGAATTGTGAGTTTGATTCATTCCCGTGGTCCTTAATTCAGTAAATATTTTGCTAGAACTTTTAATGTACATTTAGATGGTTAATTGACTATTGAGTATCACCCATCATGATTTCTAAGTGGAGTCCTGCCAAGAACTGTGTGTCCAAAATTGGCCTGTTTTAAAAGTTAGTAAAGAACAGCTTCAGAAATAAGAAAAAGTCCACTTTTCTCTTGCTAATTTGGCTTTTTAAAATAGCAATGTTGTAAGACTCTCATATTTCCACTTAATACCAACAGAGGGAGCATTAGTTAATTAACCATGTCATAGAACTCTTTTGATATTTTGAAAACAAGTCATTCAACCCACGAAATAAAAAAGAAAACATTGACCTTAAAAGAAAAAAGTTGTTTTAAGCTGGAGAGAAAGGACACGATAGCACTCAGCATACATTATAAACGAACAAAGGCCAAAGGCCACTTTAAAATATTTTCAATCATTTGACAGTAGCTTTTAAAATAGTGTCCTTATTTAAACCTTAGCAAATTAGACAGAATTCATAATACCTCCAGAAGATTTGATCCTGGATGCCCTCATGGGCCACACTTAGCTTTCTGCTTCTCAAATTCAAAGGAGACCCATTTGCCTTAATGCTGATTTGCCATGTAAAAAGCTAAGCAATTGGGTTAAGGAACATGTAGGGAGAAAAGTTCCAACTGGGCTTGAAAACCCAATATTCATTCCTTTAAAGGAAGCATCTCTTTTTTAAAAATGTCAGAGGGTCCCTAAAGAATTTTGGCAGGGTGGTATTCTCATCATGACAACACGGACCATCGGGTTTGCGTAGCTGTAGACTTTTCCACGTCTTCTTGTGTGTCTCCTCCTCCCAAACACCTCACAGCCCAGTGCTGATGACAGCTGTTCTCTGGACAGACGAAGAAGCTAGACTGGAGAGGAAGGTGTAATCGGAAGGCGCCGTGTAACTGCTGCAGGGCCATTGCTGCATGTTCTGTCCTCTGAAAGGGCTGCTTTCCAAACTGAGCTACATTTTAGAGCACAAACCAGTCGTACCTGTTTCAGAAGGATAGAGGTGATTTTAGGTGGCCAATCTTTACTTTTATATAATCACAAACATCGTAGGAAATGGGAAAACATTTTGCTTCCAAAATAGAAGATGACCATGAATCATTTTATTTCTTGACTTCAGACCCAACAATTGCCTTGCATTTAGTACTTTATACTAGGATGCTACAAGTGCTGAGAAAGTTTCTGTCCGTAGCCAGGGGAAAATGCGTAGAGAACATGGGAGCAAATGTTCCACATTGAACACCTCTTAGGCTGAGTATGGGGTGAGGACAAGGACTGGTGTGGAAATAACATCTTGTAAGCACTTTATGATTTTAAACTGGGTCAGCTGAACAAGGGTAAGGGAAAATGTTAACGAGGAATATGTATCTCAAGGCATTTAGATACAGTCTATGAAGAAAAAAATTTCCTGGCACTAAAAACTTATAGCATCTCAGCATAGTGGACAATATCCCCCCTATTAAATGCTAATATTTGTACCCCCCAAACACCAAATGTGTAAAAATATAGCCTTAAAAAAGAAAGAATTGGAACACATGGATCTGAATGAGAAATAACCCCCCCATCTGAAATAATTGTATATCAAAATTTTTTTTACTATATATTATAATTGAGTGGTAGACTTTAGCTCTGAATAAGAGTTCTTTGGACTTTCTCCTCCCCACATTTCCAGTGCTCTGACCTTGGGCCATGAGAAACTGTGGCGGATAACTTCCTGCTTCTGTCCCAGCTGCTGTCTTTTTCTTTCCCTCAGCATCCTGGAGATCTCACTAGCTCCTGGTCTCAGAAGAAATGAATTAGATTTGTTTTGCTTAGAAGTCATAGGGATCTTATTTTATATCATCCCAATATTCTGCCAGGACCAAGAAAACCCTTTCCCAGCGTGTGATCAGTTGGAATCTGCATTCTTATGTGAGCAGAGACAGGGTTTCCTCGGGCTGCGTTTGTGTCACCGAAGTCCTAATGGCTTCACCTATGTGTACTTCCATCATAAAAGCAAACCAGTCCATGTGCCCAGCCCATGCCCCAAATCAGTGTTTTCCCTCAGCACGGAAATTCAAAATAATGTGTGCCCCTTATAAGTCCCTCAGATCCCCAAGGGAACACAGTAAAGGTTCCTGTTGCTTCCTAGCGTGGCTCCCATATCGCTCTCAACACCTGTTGTCCTTAGGAAAGGGGACAATGCAGTAGTTCTGGCCAGCATTCACACTGGATGTGCCCATTCTGGAGCCTTCCTCTGTTGTTACAGATGTTATTTAATCAGTTGGGGCTGGGAGTGAAGGATATGCGATTCCACAGCAAAGGTATTAGATGACCCACCTGCCTCCGCTACAGCCAGTGTGCTGCTGGAGCAAAAAGAAACAAAACGAAGGTGCAACGTAAGAGCAGACACAACCCGAGATGCCCTTGGGATTTAGGATAATGCGAGAGTGCCCTTTGTGTTGTGACCTGACTCTTAAAAGAAATCTTCTGAAAGAATTCTTTAATTTAGGATTGAGTTGAAATCCAGGGTAATGGAAGCCCTGGGGAAGAGAACAAAAGGATTGCCAAATGTATTCAGCACCCAATAATGCAAACCCAAAAAACATCCCATCACAACACTAGGAAGTTTGGCAAGAGGTACTTAGAGAAATCTCTGGGCTTTTCCATGGGTAGGGTCGACAGACTTCCTTTTCAGTGATTTCTGGCTGTGAGAAGCCTCTTTACTCACTAGAAAAGAATGTTATTTAAATGGCTAATTTTGTGCCCCAGAAAGAGAAATTTAAAAAAAAAAGAAAAGAAAGAAAAATAGAACACTAAAGACAGAACCATGTGACTTGGTGACAAACAGAAGGAAGAGCGCACTAGAATTTCAATCAAGTCCCCAGTTCCATAGAAAAAGCAAAGCCGCCCATGCCTCTCTGTCTGCAGTAGAGAGAGTGGCGGAGCTGACCAGGCCAGCGGACTGCCGCGGCTAGACCGACTTCCCGACCAGGATGGCCACAGCTCTTTCTGCTTGCATGAAGAAAAGGGCTGTTCTCTTAGAAGGAAGTAAGATTGCATGGGGCAGACTTTCAGAAGCAATCTCTACCCCAGAAGCAATCTCTAACCAGTGCTCAGGTTGCATATGGAGACAGAGAAGAGACACAGAAGTGCCCTTGCTCGGGAGAAAGAGTATTTTCCCAAGAGCCTTCTGTGTAGAGTTGCCATGTCTGAACCGGCTTTACCCTCCACAAGAGGAGAAGCTCTGGTAACTCCATGTTCCTGCAAACACAGACCGTGGAGATCAGTTACCCAAAGCATAGTTTCTGGAACTAGGTGTTAAGATCATTAGCCTGACCAAAGTACCCCAAAGATTTTTCTAAGTCTCTGAGCATTGTTTTTTTCTTGGACACTAAGTCCATAGCGGTCAGTGGCGTACGTTAACAGAGCCCAGAAAACGGCGAGGAATGCTAGGGTTTGCTGATTCTCTTTAGGTTGCAAAGGTGGAAGACAAGGGCCGTGCGGCACTGGCTCCTCTTCAGAACTGTGCATCTCACTGAAGGAGGGGTGGGGAGGCCCCGTGTTGAAACAAGGAACATCACCTTTCCACACCACTGACTGAAACACCTGGGTGCCAGTGTCCCTTCAGGCCCAGCCTATTTCTCCATATCCTGAATACTTTCAGACTAAAATCTAATCTGAAGTGACCTCAGCTAAGGTATTTTTACAAGAAGCCACTTGTGGTAAAGAATGATTGCCTTAAATCAGAAAGCCCAGAGGAGAGGACAGAAGACAGAGAGATTGGAAGGGTGTGGAGACATGGACATTCCTTGCTTTTTAATGCTTGCATTATCACAAAAATGAGCCCTATTCGTGACTAATGGAAACAGTGAGTTTGGGAGGGGAGGCACCAGGCTTGCCCGGAATTGGCTGCTCTCAGGAAATAGCTGCTATTTCCTATCCTCTTTCGGTGACATAGCTCTGAGCTAGAGGTAAAATAGACATCAGATTAGCTAAATAGTGAATTCCGTAAGACAGGATCACAGGTGTCTGGGGTTCCATTTTTAATCATTAATGGAGAACAATCTCAACAAAACTTTCTATCCTATTCAGTGTATGTGTCTAAACTTTCTCAGTTTTAGTGAGCATCTGGTTTATCTGGTGGTTCTTCGTTAAATGTAAACTCACAACTTTCGAGTCTTCAGTGGAGGAGCCTACTCTGAGACCACAGGGAAAATCTAGCCGCAGTAACGGGAGTCCTGAGTTTTGAGATGCCTAATTGGGGTGTAAAAAGTCCCTACTAGCCCTCTTTCAAATTCAGAGGTTTCCTTGGTTCAAAATGCCTCAATGAGATTCTGATACACCCAAGACAAAAAAAAAAAAATTAACCTCATAGTAGACATTTGTTTCTACCACTGTTGCATCTGAAGTTTGTTATTGCCCAGCAAGATCCTTGCAATTTACACGTAGATTCTAGTACTGAAAGGGACTTAACCCCACAGCATGGCACAGCTGCTGTCCAACATGTCTGTGAATAAGTATACGTTATGCATGTACACACCCAGTGTGGGATGCTCTCAGTGCAACAGTGTTCCAAATTCACATTCCCCAGCGACAAGATCGATCCTGCACTTCCACTCTGCGGCCTTAGTTGGGTGTATCAGCGCCATCCGTTCTCTGTGACAAGGCTTCGGGGCGTTCTGCGGGAGCCCACCCATCAGTAATTTCTGTGTACCCCGTTCATGAGAAACTTGAATACGCTTGTGTGGAGTCAAGTGCACTTAACCAACTCTGCACTTCTATTGGATTTACTGGTGTGTGTGAATGTGTGTGTTTGTGTGTACACTTGTTGTAGTCTGGGAGTGTGTGTGTGTGTGTCTCAAAGGAAGCACACACAGGAGTAGGTCCTGGTGCACAGATACAGTTGCTTCTTCCCACCGTTGTGCTCCAGACTTGTGGCTCTCTTCCCAGGAAGCAGTCACCTGCCCACTCTGTTGCTTTTTGTAGCGTTTCAGAGTTGGGAGAAACAAAGGCAGCTTGTTGAATCCACAGCAAACCCACGGTGGCAGGCTGTTTTCCTCCAAAAGAAGGTAGAACAGAAGCACTCGACTGGCGAGTCGACAAGAGGGAGCAGCAGCCAGGGCACCTCCCCAGGTCTCCTGGGAGAAAGGGGCACTGAGGCCACGCAGGCAAGGCCGGTATGAACTTTGGCCTGCGCCATTCCGTGGCTTAATGGCCTCCATTTCTTTCCGCTATGCAACCCAGCATGCGCACACACATGCCCACCCACTTGTCTGTTCTGCTCCCAGACTAAAGCTTCCTGGTCCTGTCCGCCTCTGCAGGACATCACAAACTGTGTCTCCTGAAACCGATGTGGCCTTTGCCGAAGTCTTTCCAGGAGTGGGTTGTTTACCATGCCTAGCAAACCAATAGACTCTTGGGGAAATACTCTTTGGTGATCTCTAAGAATTGATGGCTCTTGCCCATCTCAAATGTTAAAGTAGGTATACTATTCTATGTGAATTGGCCTGGCTCTCATAGCTGACTTTGAAGGGTGGCCTGCAAACAGTTTTCTCACTCCCATGTCCTTCTTTTACTAGAAGTTTTATTATTTTTTATGACATGTAGATTACTTCTGCTAATTTACAGAATTCAGAGGACATTTTCTTTCCTCTTCTATTTTGGTGACTTCTCCCTCCCCCATTAATTAAGGCTACTTACAGTTGCGATCTTTTCCTTGTTACTATTTTTTAAAATGTATATTGTCTTTCTATATCCAAAAGAATCTGTGACTGTAACTATAGGTATTTCTTTTTACTGGAAAAAAATGAGGTGTTTTTTTTTTAATTGACAGTAGTAGTGACATTGTGGAAAACTATGAGTTACTATTAAGGTATGCTTACTTAAGTACAGTACACTACATTGCAGTATTTCTGAAAGCTAGAACATACACATTGTAACAGCTCTATACTGAAATATGTATTACATTATATTCATTTTAACTTTTGAATCTGCCTATGATCATGAGTTGATTGAAATATTATTTCTTTGCATTTATCACCCATCACCAACCTGCTGAAGTTAATCTGGTGCATTTAATAATAATCATTACTGCTCTAGTTTGCTTTTTTAATCATTAGCTTCAGTATTGTCTTTACAGGATTTTAGAATATTTTTAAGCTCAGACTTAGCAAATGTAGGAAAGTGAAAACTTTTTGTAATAAAAAACAAAAGCTTTTTTTTTTTTTTTTGGTGTGGCTAGTACAAAGAGGTTCGTATTCAAAGTGATGTTGTTAAGCCGACCCTCTCAATATCTAAAGAACAAAAGAAGTGCATATGAATGTATCTGTGATTTCCCCTCTAGGACTGTCACTGTCTGTATTTGCTTTAAATAATTTGGCCAAGAACCTGCTTAATCTCCATGTGACCTGACCAACAACCATAGGCTGCATTTCAAAGGGCTGCTCATCTGAAAAGTATCAGGCAGCGAGATGCCTGGTTGTTCCAACTCAATTTTCAAACATTGATTTTTAAGATTGACTCTTTACTGACTACTTTCTCTTTTCAATACGCTTACAATTATTTTAACTAGTCTTTAGTGCTTCCCTGGAGGCCGCTTGGCAGTGTAATATTCGTTTCCCGAGGAGAGTTTTAAAAAAATAAAACCAGAGTTTGGGGAACTTTTCCTGACAGAGGCTAAGAGAAATAGAACTCAGAGAAATATATATATAATTGTTTACTCTGCAGGATCAATAAAATTAGTGATGGCGCGTGGGTACCTGGCCCTCGGCACCTCCTGCTGTCTGTTAAGGTGGGGGGCGGGGGGTGTTGGTTCCCTTCTCCTTTAACCAGGCCATCATGGAAACTTCAAAAATTAGGCATCCTGTCTTCCTAGCAAGAAATATTGTCAAACACTGTTTTCAGAAAAAGAACTCTCTCAGCTTCCTTCAGCTATTCAGACCAATGTCTGGGAAACCGCCCAGGGGATGAACTTTACCTCCATCCTGGGTGCCCGAAACCCCTCTCATTCTCTCCGTTCCGTGTTCGTGACAGAATAAAAACAGCTGTTCATACTACTCAGCGTGGAAGTCCTTCCCACACCGGATCAATATGAAGGCTTCTCAGTGTGAATAACACCAGTTTCTTCCTTTCATCTTTCCTGGTGTATTCTTATTTTGAAACCCCACCCCACTCTGCAGTGCCCCTCCAACACATCCTTCCCCACCCGGTACCCACACTTTCCTCGATGCCCTCTGTTCCCGAAGCCTGGTCCTCAGGGAGGAACTGCCGACTCTAGACTACTTCGAAGGGGCTGACGTTGAGTCTGATAGCAAAATTCTCAATTTGTTTTTCCAAAATTTTCAACAAAATCTATTTCTACTAGACAACATATACGTAAATTGAGAGTTAGGGAAGCTGTGTCCTTTTCCAACGATCGCACAGTAACCAAACTGTGTCCACGCCATTATTTCCCTCACCCTTTCTCCTTGTTGCTTGTTTCTCTGTGAGACCGCTTTACATCACCTCTTCTCATTATCATGCCAAGAGCTCTGACAGTTATGACTCCTAAGCACTCATTCCCTTCCTTCCCCCTGCCCCACTGTAAATGTCCTTCTTTAAGCTTTAAATACTTGAAGAGCAATGATGTGAGTTCATCAATTTGAGACTCGTAGGCAGAGTGAAGCACATCTTCATGGCACCTTCAGGTTCTGAAAGTTATCAATATTCTTTCAGAGTAGGAGGACCTGAGTCATAGTTTTAAATGTCAACTGTACTAGCTGAGGTCATTAATTCCTTTCACCTTCACATTTGGCCAAAGATAAAGAGAAAAATATTTTCTGTTTTTTTTTTTTTCTTTAAATACCACAGTGTTCGAGTTCCTGATATGACTAGACCATATCTGAGAGAGAAAAAAATAATAATAATGTTAACTATTTTAACACTTGCTTATATTTAGCCAAATTACCAGAGACCAGACTTACAGAAATCCAGCAAAAGGGGTAACATTTCAAAATAATTTGGACAGCTGCTCAAGCCTTTGTGAGCTCTTCTAAAGTAAGTAAAGCACATTGTAGGAGACAATTAGGAAATTTTGTCATTTGTTATCTTTTGGAAAAACAATTATTAATTGGTTAGAACTTTAAGCAGTAATGTACTAAGACATTGAAAGAATCAAAACTTTTCTAAAATATCTACTTTGCAACCAGCTATTTTTAAACATAAACTTAATATATGGTTAAATGAAATAATAGGGTTGACTAGATACATGTAGGGCTGTGTAATACACTCCCCGGTCCCTAAACACTCGCCATATAATTCGGTCCTTGTGCTGGATCTCATTTCGCCAGAGCGTGGCCCACAGACAGGTGCTGTCCCAGACGTGTCCCTTCCCGGGTGCTGATCACGTGATCTCGCCCGCGGTGCTGCAGCACAGTCTCCCAGAGGCCAGCCCAGCACGCTCCCCATGATGCTGTTTTGCCTCTCAGCTCTTATGAAGACAAATCCTGTGATGTTGAGAGTATTACCCAATTCTGAGTGCACAGGGGTATGCTTTCATTCTTTGTTTTACCCGTTGACAAAAAGAAGCAAAATTTAATGTCAGAAATTTTATGCTTAATTTGACTTGAGGCTTGACCCAGCTTTTTTCTTTGTCAAACCAGTGTATGAACGTCAACTCACCACACAGAGAGCAATGCAGTAAAGAGACGGTTTGAAAGCTTTCCTCCGCCATACATCTAGTGGGAAACCAACAGTTCTCAAAGCCAGAGTTTATGTAGCTTAGACCCGTGCTCTTCCCTTGGCACGTCCTCCCAGTCAGTCCTGTCTGCCTCTCTTCCTCTGTCCATTCTGACTCCCTGTATCTTTTTTCTAAAGTACTCTGCGTCTTAAGTGCTCTTCTCCTCAGGCATTGGCTTCTGAAAGAATGAAAGACTCTCTTTTAAATCCTAAATAGTATCATTTAAAGTATAACGTGGACTAGGAGAGGATCTGGTTCTGATAGGACCCATTTGGCCCAGTTAATCAGAAAGATTTCTCCAGGATGCCTCCCTGGCGTTGTTCCTTCTAGTCCCCCAATAAGAGTTCTAACACTGACACCAGAATTTCTCCCCACAACCTGCATTAGTCTAGGTTAATGTCTAAATCCTGCTTAATACTGTAGAGACCCCAGGGTGTGTCTTTTATTTGCTTATTGCTTATGAGCCTCCTGCTTTCCCAAGCTGATATTTGTCAGGAGCACCAAAAGCCCTCACAGTAACTAATGCAGCAAAAGAATGGTCAGAAACATTATAATATAGATTTGGGAGGACTGGAAGGAATTTCTTTCTTTTTTTTTTTTCCTTGTAAAAAGCTTGCTTCCTCCCTCAAGCCCCACCACAATGCATTTCAGAAAGTCTGCATCTCATTTTACAGATCTGTAGCTTTAGTATTTACAAATGTAGCTTAGGAAATGTTCTGAGGTTGAGGCTGGTAGCAGACCAGTTTATTTTCTGCACTGGACTTTAGGACAAGTGTGACAGATGCAATTCCTTTAAAGAAAGTGAAACTAACATAGTAAAGCCAAGGGATAATACTTTTACACATTAAAACAGTTGTTTGCTATCTATAAACCTTGATTTAAGCATAATCATTACTTTTTAGAAACACAAAACTGGAGGAATGTGTATTTTAGTAAAGTTTGTCTGTTAATTTATTTGTTTACCTTTATCTCTTTCTTCTCAAGACAGTAAAGATTTTGATTCTTTACTTTGATGGCCATAAGCAGCAGTCAGGTAACCGCGGGCCCTCACCGTCCTCCTTTCCCTCGTGCAGTGAAAACGCCTTCCATCCTACCATTGAAGGGGTCTTTTCTCCATGAAAATCTTATCTTCCTTTTCTAGTAGCCACGTGAGCTTTGCAGAGAGAAATTCTCTCTGCACTTTGAGGGTAGAATAGTTAAAATAGCAACTATTCCTTGAGAAAGAAACCCCATTTACCTAAACTAATAGGTCTTGGGCCAAAGAATAGGAGTTGATTGCAGGTGAAGGTCATGTATTTTACACTACAAATCTTATCATCTCCTCAAATTTTAGAAATACGGCTGGGAATAAGTTAATTTAATGAGAATTCTCTTTGGGTGTGTCTTGTTAATATCTAGTGCAGAATACCAGAAAAGGAAAAAGAAAAAAGAAGAATTGCTGCTAAAATCTATTGATCTATCCATTTCTCTGTCCATGAGGTCTTCAACAGAAAAATGCCCACCCCTCCACTGCTTCTCACCTCCCCCACCTGGTGCTAGAGGCGCGAAGGGCCGAGGGAGGCTGGCCCGGGAGGACAGTGCTCCGCCAGCCACACCCCGCCACACAAGCAGGACAGGCCGAAGTAGAAACTTTTATTTGTAAAGGAGAATTGTAGTGTTTCATTTGAAAGCATACCGCTTTCAACTCAGCTCAATTTACAGATAGCCTGGCAACCTTTTCATAACATGTTTTTTGTGCTATAATTTGCATTCTTAGCTCAATCTTTAAAATAATTCCCATTTCAATTAAATGAACAGAGGAAAAAGCAAGAAGAAAATGGGACAATGCGATGGGACTGAACTTGATACCGTTCTGGTTACCAGAAAAGGCTAACACCATTCACCTGTCGCCATTCTTGCCCCGCTCTCCCTGTCACAGTCCCGAGATTTAGTAAGATAACCTCTCTTCTTTGTGATTTGAAACTTCTCTTCATACTATCAAACCCCTGTCAAGAAGTTGTGGAAACCCTTGACTGCTCCTAGAGCTAACCTACCGTGAGGGCACAAGCAGAGAGATAACTGAAAATAAACCAGTGGTTCAAATTTGATACCAGATTCAGACATAACTGAAAGTGCTTTGCACATATCCACTTCCAGAGGGTTCTTTGAAAAATAAGGCTGGTTGCTTGGCACCTGCCCTCCTTGGGACAAACTTCAATTTGGAACCATCTGTATGTCCATTTGTAGGAGAAAACAGTCTAGGACATGGTCGGCAGTAAAGCTCCTTCTTTTGTCCCATCGATTTGAACCTCAGATTTCCTGGGGGGCCTGTTAAGATAAAAACTAACGGTAACTTTCATATACCTTATTATTAAATTTTTTTTGCACTATTGCTAAAAGAACTGTGGTTTTCAGAGTACATGAAAGCAGACTATCTTAGTAATCTTCATCATAGCAATCAAAGGCAAAATTTAACAGAATCGAGAATATCAAACTAAGTAATTTGAGTGTACCCAATCCACTATGCCGAACACCTCTGTTTATATGATCTGTTCTAAACTACGTAGTCATTCTCCTGAGATTTCCAGCGTGTGTGTGTGGGGGTGGGGGGTGTGAGCAGACAGCAGATTTACATTTGGAGAGTGGAGACCCAGACAAACTTACTCTTGAGGATTACCAAATGCAAAGCATTTCTCCAGAATCACTCAATACTGCCATATCCCAAACCAATTCCAGATTAATATTAAGTGAGGAGTAAGCTCCCTAAGATATCCTACTACGAATGATTTTTCTTACAGAATAATACAATAAGAGGTACAATGCAGACTCTTTAATAATTCGCTTTTATATTTAGTAACTATACTTTTCGTGTGAGTGTGTCTTTGAGCTATTTGTACCAATTTTCAACCTATCATCCTGAGAGGGGCCTTGAGAATTTTTGTGTATGTGTATTTAGATCTGTATTTATGTGTATTCAGAAAAAAAGTGAATAGGAGAAGAATGAGGCAAGGGAGATGGTGGTCGGTGCGAGAGCATCCCTCACGCCCCTGTGTCTGTTCGGTGAGGTGGCTGCTGCCCGTGGCCCTGGAGGAAGAGCTGATTGCACTGTTCCAAAACAAGAGCCCGGCACGATTAAATTTAGGACCACATTTTTGAGAAACAGGAAGGCTTTATCTTTTCCCGTATCCATTCCCTTTCGCATCAGAGCCATTTGACATGATGAAAACTATTCAATAAAAAACCACTACTGACCTTTGCATTAAATAGCTATTTTCCTCTTCTAAATAGTACCCTTGATTTCAACTTGACTACTTCCCTTTGTTTTCTGCCAGTTGGTGTAACGGCTCACAGAACAATGCATAGGTGTGTGCGCGTTGTTTCTCTCCCCTGAGCTGAAACAGACAGAGGCAACAAAAGAGATGACTCCCAGCGGTGTAAAGTAGAGACTGAGTTTCCCACTTTTGTGGCACTGGTAACCTTTAGTAAGAGCTGTTTAGGGTTGAGCTTGGGTCTGTGATAGGGCTTTTTTTTTTTTTTTTTTTTGCACTAAATATGACTGCACTGCATTGCACTACTGAAATGTATTTACTTGTGCTGGGAGAGAGTGTGTGAGGTATGACAAAGAAAGAAGTTATGAAACTAGAAGTATCACAAAAATGGAGGGTTATTTCCATCGTGCTTGGTCTTAGCAGGGTTGGTGAAAATCTGTGGAATCTGCCAATTCTTGATGAGGCCTAGAAACTGCCGTGCTGACAGGATCTGTTTCCTTCCTATCAGGAAGCTGGGTTAGTGTGGTAACATAAGATGTTCAGGAGAAGTTTGGCCAATGTTGTCTCCAAATGAACTCTCAGTAAGAGCTGCAGCGGTAAGGAAGCCAGCCTCGGAGGGGTGAAGACCTTCGCGTTGGCCTGCCCACCAGACCTCTTGCTGATGCACATTCCAGTGTGGCAGAAGGCAGTGGTAATGTCCCCCTTTCAAAAAATAAACCAAACCTATGATGGTGTTCACATTGGTGAGACCCTTTCAGCCTGAGCATACTTTTCCATCCGTGGGTGAAACCTAGATCAAGCTAACCAAAGAGGAAGGCTATGCACGTGGTAAAAATCCTTTAAGATGACAGTAAGGGAACAGTGCAATAAACACGGAAAACCGGTGAGGTGAAAAGCTTATTTGGAAACGTGCTAGGCCAACTGTGAAACCGGAGGAAGGGTTGGAGGGTGGATCAGAACCTACTCACCGGCTGCTCTGGTGCAGAATACCCTTTATTAAGCAGATGACCTCCACAGTGCCTGAAAGTCTAATTTGAAGTTGTTGGGTTTTTTCAATTTTCTAATTGGATTTATTTGTATTGCCTTGTTTAATCTTAGAAGTAATTAGAGTTTATGGCTCTGTTGTGTCTATTAATAAAAGAATCTTACATCACAAGAAAAGCAATAGGTTGTATAGGGAATAAGAACGCAAGGGGGACAATGCTGAAGACTATTCCGGAATCCAATGTGACAGCTGTGAAGATTCTGGCTCAGTGAGAAGGGACCACACCCCATTTAAACGGCTGACTTTGGGTTGCTCTGAACACTATCACCTGTGGAGGTATCAATTTGGAAAGCACTCAGTGGAGGCCTCTTTACTAAGTTTATAACATTGATGCCTGTCTCTTCCTTTCTCCTCCTTAAAAATCCATCCAAGTCTACTATCCCAAGGTAAAAAAAAAAAAAAAAAATTTAAGGGAGCCGTTAGCCTTGCTAGTCAGGAAAACTCCATTTAGAGCTTTCAGAACGAACACAACCAACCCCTTAAACATTCAAAGCATTAGCTCCATTTTAAATCAGAAACTCTAAATTCAGAGCTCTTAACAGGTACTTAGAGATGTGCATTGGGTGGCACCAAACAGATACTGACCGCAGCAAACCAAAGTTACAGAAAGAAGAAATTGACCATGTACAATATACTCACATTGATTGTCCTAGAACACTTCTCTGGAGACTTTGGGAAAACAACTTCTTTCCTGAAACTTGCATACCCACTGCAGTCTTTTCACCAAAGATTTGAATCTCTAGAGCCTGACCTCCTCTCTCCCAGACAAAAGTAATGCAACGAGCTCAAGAGATACGCCTTGGTGGTCAAGGGATGACGCTTTGCTTTTCATTCAGTTTATAGTGACATTTACAGGAGATTTGTTATTAGAGAAACTACTAAACTGTCTTTAAGACCTAGGGTTTGGTCAGAGGTTGGGAAAATGGGAAAATAATAAATAGCAGTACTTGACACTGTAATCTAGTAAAAACAGAGTCATGACCTGGACACTGATGGAGAGAAAGAAACTTCCATGGAAGAGAGTGAGCTAAGTCATTTTAGAACCAAACAAGGGCCGTTAGTGAGACATGGGGCCACATGGTGGACACAGAGCACATGGCCAGAGCCCACAGCAATGGCCAGTGGGCAGTCGGAGAACTGGCCAACGAATTCAAGTGTTAAAAAAGCCAGTCTGGGTTTCATTGTGGTTGCAAGAGTGGTTAAAATGTCCATGCCCGTGACAAGGAAAATGCTGAGGCTGATCTGTTGTGATAGTGCCTTTCTTGTTGTAGTGAGTACTATATTACTAATTTCAGTTATGCTTTTCTGGATCATTGCCCCCAGTCTTCTGAGGAGGTCTGAAGGGATCGTGTTCTCTTAGGATGAAGGGATAGGATATTGCTCCTGGAATGCTGTGATTTGATGATATTTGCACTAGATTCTAAACTCTACTTTAAACTGGAGCAACTGAATGAGAGAAAAACCAAGGATGGTTTGAGGTTAGAAGAAACCAAAAACAGTATTTTCTGACTGATGCCATTTCTTTTTCTTCTTCCATTTTTTTTTTCTGAAAGAAAAACTTTATACTTGTTGGTTAACCAAGCTCAACTCTTACCCATCCTTGTCCTTCACGTTCTTTCCCCACACTGAAATGCCGGTATGAACCAACGGCCAGGCAGGGTCTGTCATCACAACTTCGTGTCTCTCTTTTGCCTCGTCAGGGGCCTGGGGCGTGGGGGCGGGGACCCCCAGAGGCACTTAGCCCTCGGAACATCAATGAGCCTAGATATCATATTGAGAGCGGAGCTGACACATATTTTCTCAGAGGACGTCGGGGCCTGTAGTATATCCTAAAGGATGTGCAGAATGAGAAAGAAAACAATTATCGAAGAAAACAAAGGGAACTGAAAGTGGTGCACGAAGTTTGCCTATTGCAACTTTCTCTTCTCTTTCTCACCTCACCACCGAGTCCTATCAGAATTATATTTCATCTCATGTATTTTATGTCAACAAAAGAATTATTTGGTTCCTTGGTTTCTCTCTTTATCAGTGGGCTGGGAACTCCTCCAAAATTAAAAACAGATACCATCAGCAGCTCCCCTGTGGCCAAACAGTTTCTCAAATGCTATCCATCTGGTCTTGACCGGTCAACTAAGAGAACTTGGAAGCTTTGGCTGGTTCAACCACCTGTCCACTTTATTTTTGTTTTGTTTCCATTTCCATTTGAATTTCAAGTGATCCTATGGAAAGGTGGAAATCATGGGTAAGGCTTGAAGGCTGCAGTTTTAGGGCATAGCTTATCAGGAGTTTGTATGATCCGAAATATATCTTTCTACACCTATTTTCAGTTTAATCTGTTATCCTGATTACAATTTCTACACATTTGTGGTTATTTTTATAAGACTAGAGTCCACTTGCTATGTCTATTTGAGTGCTTTTTTCTATTTTCCCGGTGTGGATGCAGTACCAACCTGTTCATGAAATAGCTTATCATTATATTATTAATATGTAATTCTACTGTAGACCAAAAATATAAAAACAAATTTGTTCATTTTAGAGATGTAAAGAACTAGTGAGTTAAAGATTCAGAGCTGAAGGAAAAGACAGAAAAGCAGTGGTTAACTATGTTGAGTTAGAAATCTAAGAGTAGCCTTACCTATGTTTTAACCAGTGCTTGCCAATCGTACCATAGTTGAGATTGTATCGTCTTGGCTCCTTCATTCTTGTGTTCTACAATTCTCGTTTGTCTGTTTGTTTTTCTTTTATGTAATTGAGGTTGCACATCATGCTATTTTTGGAAATGCCTGATTTTATTATATTGTGCTTTTATCAGTCATTTTCTTTAGAAGGATGGGGGGAAAAGTTTTATTTCTTCTTTTAATTTAAAATTTGTTTAATGCACTGGAAATAAAATTGGACACATTTCACTGTTTAAAAAAATCAGAAACAAAACAAAACAAAAACCACAAGGAAAAAACCAGCAACCCAATAAGCGACAGGAAAAAAAAGTATGAAAAAAAATCAACTTGTACTGAATACACATACAACATATATCCCACACAAAAGAGAAATACCATCAAATAAGAAAAATATATCATTTAAGCTACAATGCTGAAAATAGAAAAGAAACCTGGGCTCAATAGGGAAAATTCCTCTCAAAGAGCATTCCTTTGAGATCTGAGAACTTGTCATTGTTCCATTTAATGATGCCCAGTCCGGGTAAGCCTGGGACAGGCGACTGTGGAGGAAGTCACCCTGACCTTCCTCATCCACTGGAGCTCCCCATCACCTTGTATCCCATGCTTGAGCTCCATTTTGAGAAAGAAAAAAAGACGTGCTGTGGTTGAGAAAGTGGCTTGTATAGAGGTATGTGTGCTGCACACACGGACAGAGCTTAGTCCTCTGCCCACGTACTGCCTCACCGCATTCTTTTCCCCATGACGAAGGGCCGGCAGCGTGGGAGGCTGTCGATGATGCATACATCATCAGTTGTTGCTAAACAGCCTCTTGACTCCAACCTGATCCGGCCTCTTCAGCAGTCCCAGGTACCAGCAGAGCTGGTGCACCCATATGCATGCGCAGGAAATGGAAAGGCAGAGAACGTTTTCCTAGCCAACTGGCTGTATCATTTGCTCAGTGTTTGCTGGGTTTTTCTGGTTTTGTTTTGTTTTACAGTAGGGGTGGGAGTGGATGTAACTTTACAATCTTAATACAGTAATTGTTTTGCATCTTCCATGTTTTATGCAAAAACAGACATTTAAATCAATACGTAATTGTGCCCTAGACTGAAAGTTAATGTTTAGGAGAGGAAAAAAATTGTTGGAATTTTTTCTACATTTTTTTGTGAAGAATCTTTTTTGGAAAGGAAGGATACATATTTTTGTTGTGTAATATTTTCTATTTTTGAATGCATTTTATTGGTACAAGACTGTTTTTTTGGTGAAGACATTATTTAAAAAAGAAAAAAAAGAAAAAAACTAATCGAAAAGTTTGCCCTTAAGGATATGCTGCAGTTTTGAGGTTAAAAAAAAATAACTGATTCAAGATGCGTGTTTAAAGTTGGGATTATATTGTTGTTTTTTGTAATTGTTACAAGAAGAAGTTTGTACCCACTGCTGTTTATTTTGTTTCAGATGAGTAAGTAAAGGGATTGTTCTTGTTTTATTCTTTTTTTAGAGAAAAAAATGCTATTTATGAAATGTCAAAAACACTGGACTGTGAGTTTAAGTGTGGAAGCATTTTACCACCCTGTGTCTTCGACCAATTGTGGGAACCCCTTTTCTCTTCCCTCCACCTTCGCCTTGCCAAATGAGAAAAAAATATAACAGCAGTCAGACGATCGAAGCCACTAAAGCCCTGCTTTAATTGTTATGGTTTGAGGAAGTCAGAAAACCAAAGTTAAATTTGTTTCAGAAATCCCGCTGTCCGTAGCCCTTTTTGTATGACACAGCCAGTTGACTCTGCCTCTCCGTCTTGGACCAAGGCCTTCTGAAGGACTTGGGCCAACGCTGGTGCAAAGAGAGGCTGAAAGGTGGTGAGCCTGGGAGTTGAGGCCTTACGAAGCAAATGTGAGTGAGACGTCAAGCTCTCAGTGGGCTTTACCGTCCTGTGGCGAGGCTGCCCAGAGCACGCTGCTCACGGTGCCTGAGGGAAAAGCTTCTCCTAGCTTCTAAGAGTCTCCTGTTACCATCGCTCTCCGGAAGGACTTTGCCTTTCTCAGCAGCCCACGAGCCGTGGATAAGTAGGGGCGCGGGATTCAGCTGAAAGAGACGGCTGTGAGGGCTGGGGAGGCATGCCCTCCAGGGGAAGGTGGTGCAAGGGGCGCCTGCCTCCTCTTTGATTCTCTAGACTGCCCATCTGCTCACTGTGAAGACGGAGAGGCAGAGTGCCCTGAGGCTGTTCAATAGCTTTTCCATATTTTTTTAACATTGAAAAAATAATTTTTAAAAACTGTGATTTTAAAAAAATCATTTGGCTGGAGGGAAGGGAAAAGGGAAACACCAAAAGCTGTAACATGATTAACTGGAGATATTTAACTGGGGGCACTTTCTAGACCAAGACAAATGAATTCCGTTCTGGACCCTAAAGCAGCCAAATCTCGAGACTGTCAATGACAGAAAGCTGAAGAGAAGCCTCCGTTTCCTCCTTTCTTCTTTCTTCTCTCTGTCTCAAAGTTCTCTTGTTCTCTTTTTCCAACTTCCTTTGGACTGCTGCCCCAGTGGCCCTTGGACTCCCATTTCGTGTGTGTGTGCACACGCACACACCCCCCCACACACACACCAACTTGCAAAACGCCATTTTTCTGGGACCGAATAAAATCATGTGCCTTCATTTTTTTCCTGTTATAGTTAGATGAACCTTTTCCTTTTTACAGTGTATTAAAAAAATAGGGGAGGTTGAAGTGTTGGTGGAGGACCTGGGCATCATCTGAGAAGTAATTTTTGTTTAGCACATTCCCCCAAAACATTGAACACAAACATTTCAACCCCTTCACGACGCTCTGGACATTTAGAACATCACATAACTAGATACACAGCAGCCTAAACCCATTTGATCTTAGAGCAATTCCTGAAAATTCTATTTCATAGGCTTCTTTGATTTTTATCAAAAATGAGGTGAGCAATGGCAAGCAGCCTTGTTCTCCCGATCTGGTGCTTTTGCGTGTGGCTGGGGTGGGGGTGGGGTGTGTTCAGACAAAGGGTGCATTCCTACAGATCTCTGGTGCTGAAGGGCCTCGAGTTCCTTTCAGAGACGGCGTTCGACACACTTTAGGTACACACATACACACAGGCGAATGGTATCACATGCAATACTTTAATGGAGCAGTGGGAGAGGCTCTTTGAAATGGGGTTTTGCATCTTTTTGTACCACTTTGATTTCTCTGGTGCCTTATTCCTAATCAATGCTGGCACTCACATACCCACAGGGAACTGACAAGAAAGTCAGCCTCGGGAGAGGGGAAGCCCGGGCGACGCTTGAACGTGCAGGCGCACGGGCAGGTTGGTGTCGGTCAGTGGGGAGGAGACGAGACTGCATCCCTTAGCCGGAGCCAAACAGGAACTGCACAAATCCATACAAAGTTGACAATTCCAACCTGTAAACGCACCGCAAACTCATCCTTCCTCATCTGAGCTTTCCTTCCTTCTTCCTCTTCTATCTCCGCCTTCTCCTAAAGGTGCTGCTGCTGCTGCTGCTAAGGTGCCCGGAGTCCAGAATGCCCAGTAATCACTCAGGCACGAGCCTGGCACTGCCACATCAGCCCCTGGCATGACCAAACCCAGGTTTCTCTTGCTTGGGGCTGAGAACCGTCAGATTTTTCTCATCAAAAGTGTTTTCCAAGGAATCAGTGGATTACAGCTATTCTGCATTGAAAATGCACTTTAAAAAATAAATAGAAGCTCCATACTGTTTAAAATGGGCAGAAGGAGCAGGGGAAAGATAAACACGTGCTAGTGTCTGAACCCAGTTCAGTTTATCTCCAGTTGAAACAATATACACTATATTATGTATAAATGTATACACACCTCTTATATATCCATATATATAGTGTATATATTATACATGTATAGGTGTGTATATGTGCATATATACACACATGCACACAGCAAGATCAGATGCTCATTACAAATCCAGATGTTCATACAAACCCAGATGCTACACAAACAGCAGCAGAGGAAACAAGGTTGGACTCTTGCAACAGATCACAAAAAATAAAAACAGCCACTTGCAGTGACTTCGGTCATTTCTGTGTGTTCACAAGGAATGGATTGTAACAGATTAAAAAAGGAACAGTGTTAGTGAAAGAGGAAAAATGGGCGAAACCATCTTGATCCGATGGGAATGCAGTAATGTTCTATACCATTTCATGTTACTTCCTTTAGTCATGTTGATTTGATTTCAGTTTTTGGCTATTAAATAAATTTTTAAACTCAAGTGACCCACAAGAAACTGAATAAAACAACGACAGTGAAAGCCCTTTTCAATGGAAGATGTCAGTAATCTCAAAACCCTTGGCCTGGCTCAGATCTACCATGTGCAAATCAGTACTCTCTTAATGTTTGAAACAAAAACTGAAAAAAAAACTTTTTTGAAGCACCTTAATGTGGCCATCCATTCGAGGAGTGGGGGCCACTTTTTTCTTTGAGCACCTTATTGACATGTTTTGCTATCTGCTGTCTTTCTGTTGCCTGTTGGCTGAATGGCTAGCTGTTAACACGCGTGCACACAGACCAGACGTCTGGACATGCGTGCTCTCGATGACGTTTACTGTGGTGACTGCTGAAAGGTAAACCCGTTTCCTGATTGTCCTGCCACAGTGTTGTGATAAGATTCGAAGAAACCCTATTTCCTGCACAGAAATGTTTCTTATCACAGTGTATCTTCATATGGGAAGGAACATGGTCCCTTTTTTGCAATTGCTACTGTACACACACACGCGCGAACGTATCCATTCATCCAAGTGGTATTTTCCAAGTCTGTGTGGGTGTCGCTGTTTATGCAGTTTCTATTTCCCAGTGAATTTTGAAGGGAGGGCAACTTTTGTAACCAGATTGTTCAGACAGAAGACCTGGGAATTGGGGAGGAGTTTGGAAAGAGGGAGAGGCAAGGAAAAGGAGAGCTTCAAATCAAAAGAGTAATTTCCCAAGAGGAACTTGGGCTCAATGACTTCAGAGACTATAGCCTCCGACCCTGGCAGGCGGGCATGGAACACTGCTTGCACCGATCTGTGTGCATATAACCCATGTAAACACAAACACACACACACACCCATCAGTATACACGTGGTTTGGGATGAGCAGGTCAATAGTTTTGAGAGGGAGTTTGTTCCTTTTTTTTTCCTCATTATACTCTTAAATTGTTGTCATTTATCAAACAAAAAATTGTTTTGAAAAACCTTGCATACGCCTTTTCTATCAAGTGCTTTAAAATATAGACTAAATACACACATCCTGCCAGTTTTTCTTACAGTGACAGTACCCTTACCTGCCATTTAATATTAGCCTCGTATTTTTCTCACGTATATTTACCTGTGACTTGTATTTGTTATTTAAACAGGAAAAAAAACATTCAAAAAAAGAAAAATTAACTGTAGCGCTTCATTATACTATTATATTATTATTATTGTGACATTTTGGAATACTGTGAAGTTTTATCTCTTGCATATACTTTATACAGAAGTATTACGCCTTAAAAATACGAAAATAAATTTTACAAGGTTTCTGTTTTGTGTGGAAGAGTAATTGATGTTGCTAAGAATGATGTTTGTTTTTTGGGGTTTTTGTTGTTTTTTTTAAATGTTACCAGCACTTTTTTTGTAAGTTTCACTTTCCGAGGTATTGTACAAGTTCACACTGTTTGTGAAGTTTGAATATGAAGGAATAATTAAAAAAAAAACTCTTCTCTTGGTTTCTTACTGTGTCTTTTTTATATTGTGACAGTTTTTCCACATTCTTTTATACAGGGTTTGTCACAAATAACACCCCTTTTTCATTACAAAATCATAAGCATGTAATTCTGTAATGTAACAATATCACACTCAAGCACACCGTTTGACATTTTTGGTGAAATGTTTGTATTAAAACTAAATTATTACACCCATATTATTATCCTACCAACCACACTCAAGCAGGCCTTACTTCTGCCAGACCCGGTACATTGTGATCTGGGTCTAGTCTAAGATTATCCAAAATGAGAACTATCCCTAAAAGGCCAGGAAAAAATTCTCAATATATCAATCCTCTTAGTACAAGAGGTAGGAATTCCAAGATTGGTAATATCAAGGTCACTAGGGAAATATAAGGCAAATTTGCATTTTCTTCCCCTGTCCAAACCTCACAAATGATCCCACGGCTCATCTACTACTATCTAAGTCATTCACCTGGTTTTCCGCCCTCACATTCAAATCAGTATCTATTTACCTCTTGTGGAAATAACCAGTGCTGTGGAACACAATGCCCATCCTGTATCCTTTTATCCAAGGAAGGTTCCTGGCTCAAAATATGTTCTCATTTGATGACTCTGGAGACCCTTAAGGGACTCTTATTTGCTACAAGGACCCTTTCTCATATGCCACTCTACCCATCGGGCTCTCTAATCCCATCATTCTTGCAGAAATTGCTGGTGCAATGGAGAAGACAACATCTCATTTGTCCCCAGTGAAGTCAACCCAACCGAATTAGATTTGCCAAGCCTTCAGTAAAAGCATCTACATTCCACTCACACTGCAGTATGTGAAGGAAAGGGAGCACATTATTTCAACCCTGGTAAACCTTAAAATCTAAAAACTAAATGATCCACATAAAATCAAAAGCTATGTTATACCACTCAAACTCTCAGTGGATTGAGTTTATAAACTGACAAAAAGGCATGAGCAGGGTAAGTCAGGGAAGGAGCCAAGAAACAAGCAGCCTCGTCTGGGGACAGCCAAGGACATGCAGGCCTTGGGTTAGGGAGCCTTAAGGAGAATTTTGGGCTGAAAAGTGACCTCTGTGAATCCAAACGTTGACTTCTTTCAGCTCAATCACTGAACCCCTAAGTTCACCTGATAGTCAGTGAAATAGAAAATAGAAAGGAAACAGTTTCGTGATGCATAATTTGTCCCTATTAGATTTCTGTGAACCTCAGCAGCATCTTGATGACACCAACCAGCTTCACCCAAAGTCTTCCTTTGGTCTCTCTCTGCATAATCCCCAATCTCTTGAGGTTCCTTTCTGCCGGCTGAAACACTGCGGTGTGGTTTATATCAGGGCCCTAGCAATCATAGAGGGCACATAGGTTATTCAAATGGCACTTAACAGTTTCTCAGGTTCTCCGTCATTTATCCATCGGCTTTATCCATCCTCACAATTACCCTCTGAAACATTGTGAAGTCATTATCACACCAGTTTATAGAAAGAGAGGTTCAGAAATGTTTTTCCCATTATAAAACAATAAGCTATTGCTTGAAGTCAAGTGCTCTGAAACCAAAGTGATATGGCGCACCAGTGTTTCTCAAACTTGAGTAATGTATATACCCCTACAAAAGAAAAAAAATACTTCTCACAGACTGCAAAACCTCCACATAGGAGGAATCTGTGATTGTTTTTATTACGTTTAGAAATATATTAATAATAGAGAAGAATTATTTTATCTTTCTTAGCTCATTTTATTGTTACTCTATTACAGTTGTCCCATTTTCCCCCTTTGCCCTCCTCCGCCCAGCCCATCCCCCGCTCCCACAGGCAATCCGCTCCCCATAGTCCGCGTCCGTGGGTCATTCATACATGTTCTTTGATCCCTTCCCCTTCATGTTGTTATTTTAACATTAATTTTAGTTTTATTTTTGTTTTACTTATATTTTAAATTTATTTAAAATTTACTTCTATTTATTTTTATGTTAGTTTTACAATTCTGTAAGAGCTCTAAGATTTACCAGGTTGTATGTTTGAGCATATTTAAGAAAGATTATAAAATATCTTTATAAACTATAAAAATATTTTATTAGAATATTTATAATCTTTATAAAATAAAATATTATTAGAATCTTAAACATTATTTTATTACAATCTTTCTTCAATATTCTCATACGGCCTGGTAAACCTTACAGCTCTTACCGAATTGTAAGAGCCGCCCGCGTGGGCAAGTGTGCTCCCGAGGGCGGCATCCGCCCGCACAGCACACGTGTGCAGTGAGGGCGCCCCCCACCACCTCGCCAGTCCTCGGACTACCGTAAGATCCTCCGCTGCTCCGCCCACTTGGAACATATGAATTATTTTATTAATGGAGCCTGCATAGCGTGAAATCAATTATAAACACAAATACAAAGATTGAAGATAATTAGAGCACTCTGTCATAAGAAGGTCATTGGAACCCAAGATGTGTTTGACTTTTTAGATTATCATCTCACAACACAAAATTTTAAAATACAGATAACTTGCAGACCCCAAAGATATATCTACAATTCTTGGCATTCCTTAAGTCCCAGTGATTAAGGGTTTGATAATTTCAGATACCTTAGTTGATCCCAACAAGGCCTGAGGTCCCATTGGGGCCCTCTGCGGCGCCGTGAGCAGTGCCAGGCACACTACACAATGTGAACGTGAGCTCTGCATCTTTCGGGTTATAAAGAGTCAACCACAATATCTTACTCTATCTTCCCACGAACCTAAAAAGTAGATGTTAGTATTACCATTGTGCAAATGAGGAAATGTTTGCAGTGAGGTTGGGGAAGTTAAGGAGCTCATCCCAATGTTGAAACTGCATGGCCCTTCTCAACACTTGGACCGAGGACCTTGAGTCCCAGCCCACCTCACACCAGAGCCACTTCTCTATTGATCTCTATGAAATCCACCGCTTCTGGCCTCAGAGAAGGTATTTCTTGCAACCTGCGTGAAGTCAGAACGACCAGTTATGCTTCTGGTCTATTCCTGCATGACACCTATGAGCCACAAACTGCTTGACAACGCCGACCCTGTGTACAATAACTGGACCACTTAGCTACCTCAGATAACTTTTGGAAAGAGTCTGAAATAAATCCATACCCTGCTTTTGACCTCATGCTTTGTCTTAAAGCAAGGATACAGGACACTGTGAGAGAATCTCTATGTTTCTTCCTGGTCATAGTTCTTTCAAATGCATAACCTGTAGAGGAATCCAATGGCCTATAAACACACCTCTCCATGTGCTCTCCGTATGCAAGGCAGTTACTAGGACTGCAATGCCTAGTACACTAGCTACCAGTCACATGTCACCACTTGTATTTGAATTTAAGTTAATTTAAATTAAACTTAAAATTCAGTTCCTTAGTCACATTAGCCTCTTGCAAGTCCTCAATAGCTATGTGTGGCTCATGGCTGCCATATTGCCAGCAGACACAGAATTTTCATCATAGAAAGTTCTGTGGGATAGTCCTGTCCTAGACTGTATCCTATGCCAATTCATTCTCTGAAACATCAAAGTACGTAGTCCTGCCCTTCACAAGGTCAGGCTCTCTCTCACACACATAAGGCTCCCCGGGGCCTCCTGACAGGTCTGATGTGAAGTGGAGATGCAGGGTTACTTTACTAGTTACAGTGTTGAAGCAGGGCTGGAAAGAACCAGAAGACTGAACAAAACTCACACCAAACAGCTGACAGCACAGCCATGCTGCTGACTCCCTCCTCTTTGTGGGGTACAGCCGGCCATCAGGACACGGCCCTTCCTGTGCAGAACACAGCCAGCCTGCCCTGCTGGCGCACCACCGCTGGAATCTAGGAACCTGGCAGTGCGGTGACACTGGGATTCCAGGGGCTCACGGGGTGAGAAAGGGCAACCCATGAAAGCAAACTTCATGTGAAGGTCCCCATCCACTCAGGAAGATCATCTCCCTCCAAGCTCCCTGACTCGATTTTCTCATGTTTGTTCAGTATAATTCTTTGGATTATAGATCAGACTCTATATGCCCAGGCTTCCAATGTGGAGTGATAAGGAGTCAGGCATCAGTAAACTTATTTCTCTGTGAACTCTCATCCCCTTTTGTTCTCTCCTCCTGTGAAGGAATTCAAGAGGGGATCCAAGAAAGCCTAGGGTCTGTCTCTTCCTGTTTGCACTTAGTGGGCCCCTGCCTAAGGCTACCCTGTGATTCTTCCCTATGTATTTCTAGAAGGACATAATAAAAGGAAAAAGTCTAATGAAACTCCACTTGAATGAGAGAGTGACAGAGACTACCAGCCAAAGACAAACACTGCCCCAGATGCCAGCGTGGCTCAGGTTTAGAGTCTGGAGCTGCCGGGTCCAACGGAAACGCAATGGGCACAAAGACGCAATTTTAGATTTCCCAGTCGTCACATTAAGGGAGTAAAAATAAATAGGGGAAATTCGCCTTAATAATACATTTTATTTAACCCAGCATATGCAAAACATTATCATTTTGACATGTAATCAAATTACTAATGTGATAGTTTACATTCTTTCGTTTTAAATTACTAATGTGATAGTTTACATTCTTTTTATTCCTATTAAGTCTTTGAAATCGGGTGTGTGCTTTACCCTCGAGCACCGCACCGCTCCGTTCAGACCAACCGCGTCTCGCGAGCTCGCGGCTGCTTGCGGAGCGCGGCCCCAGCACCGGCTTCTGCCGCTCTGTCTCCTCCGGTTCTCCGAGGGAAATGTGTCCATTGAATTCCATTTTAAAATGTATTTTCTGTGGAATTCGATCTCGTTTTAGTTACTTGACCAACTTACAGCATCCATGGGTCCCTTTATACTTTTATCAACTCCAACTGGTATTTGTAAATGTTTCCCAGGTACCATAATCATGTTAAATAACGCCCAACTCTCTGTCCGCCTCGGCCCCAAACGCATCTCCAGCATACCAAACGCCACCCGCTTTCCGTCCTTACGTCTTAGTTCATCTCCTGCCCGTGAATTCTGTTCTACTCCCAACCAATTTTCACTAGTTCCGCAAGAAAAATGCTGTGTACTGCCGTGGCAAATAGCAGCGCTTTCCACATATCAATCTCTCCTTCTTCCCAAAACCTTGCACTCTGGACAGATTTCAGCTTATTGCTCCTAACTACAGATCAGTTTGGTTGATAAGTGAGAAGTACAAAAATAAAAATTCAAGGAGGAGTAGGAATTGAATTGCCTTCTTGCTCAACCAGCCTAATTTTCGGGGAGCAGCGCAATGCTTTATTTTAACGGCCGGCAAGAGACAGCCGGCTTCACATCCTCTCGGGTCCCCTGCCCGCGAAAGGACACTGCTCACCTGTAAGCCAGCCCCTCCCGTTTCTCCAGAGAGGCAGCGGGAAGGTAAAAGCCTAAGGCCACTTAAACGGAAGAGAGCAGCTCCCGTTCGCCCCGGCACGAAGGCGTAGGGGCTGAATTTGAGGGTTCAGAGAAGACAGTTTGGGAGCGTACATTTTTAAAAACTCTCTATCGCCCTCCTTTCATTTCCCCCCCTAGGATTAGTCCTTATTTTAAAAATCTAGATTTCCCTTCTAGTGGAAAGCAGATTATTTCTTCAAAGCTCAATGGTGGGTGGATAAAGTAGAGGCGGGTCACGGCCCCAGAGCCAAGACGCCGCGTGCGGCGCGCCGCGCCCTTTCCGCGCTCCCCCGGCGCGGGGCTGGCGGAGCCTCGCGCGTCCCCGTCGGGCCATCACCGCCCTGAGTTCACCCAACGAGCGGGGGCTAGAATCGCCTGCCCAGGGAATAAACTCCGAAGTCTCATTGGTTCCCTTGGTACCAGGGTCTTCCTAGTGGGGCTTTCGGCTCCTTGGACAAAACAAGTTCTTTGGACGAGACTCGCCCTCACCCGACCAGCCTCGCTGCTCCCTGCAGCCGCCCAGACCACCTCACCACAGATACGCCCATCCTGGCCGCCTCGCACCGGACGGGCGCGTCTTCCCGAGGCCCGTGTCTCCTGTCCTTACCTCCTCACTGCCATTCCACGTCCGTTATCTCCGCCCCTCCCCCACCTGGCCTGTAAGTTCTTAAAGGGCGGAGACTCGTGACCACTGTTTAGTCATCCTAGAATCTCCCTGCAGAAGCTGGTCCCACCCCTTAATCATGAAATGCCTTGAATGTGTGAACATTCGTGAAAATGACAATGACCCGGTAACCTGACCCCTTGCTCAGTGACATGAGGAGGAGGAGGAATGAACCGCTCAGAGCCACAGTGGAGGCTCAAACCGCCAGATTCAAACCCAGGTCACATTTCTTTTAGCATTGCATTCATAATCAAGATCCAGTCTGCACACCTTGGTCTGCCGCGATAGAATGGAAGGGAAGGATAGAGGAAATGCAAAGGAGACGGTGACATTCATTCACTCAGCTGAAAACACACACACACACACACACACACACACACACACACACACACACGCAGTGAGGAGAGTGCAGACCCTAAACGTCCATCTGAAATAGAGCAGCAGCTGTGTCTCCAGGAGCTAACCAGTCTCTGCTGGGAAGCTAATGTCCCCGAGGCTTCTGTAACTCAGGACGTTGAAGTAGTCGTGTGGCTCAGCATAGTCGTCTCCACTCGGCTCTCTGCAGAGGCTGGCGGGTGCAGCTTCCACCTGCACACAGCTTCCAGGGGATGACGGGATGCTGGGACCCCATTCTTCCTGTTCAGGTGGCACTCTCCCAAGGCCACTTCCCGCAGAACGAATTCGAAGAAATTTCCTCTAAAACCAAAAAACTACAGTCAGTATGTAGGGATGGTATTCAAAAACTACTACTCAACATGACACATAATCACAATGATCTTTTTTTTCCTTTCTTACACATGCACACACACACACACACACACACACACACACACACACACACACTCCGGCAAAGCTGTGTTCTCACCAACACCGATTTCTTGATCCTTAATTTCTCACCTTTGTCATCTTTGGGCTGCAGCGCTAACCACTCAGCTGGAACAACCCTTGCTGCACACACAGTGTGCCCACACACGCTCCTTCCTGTTCGCTAGGCCTCAGGAGGCCCCTGCACCCCACTTCCCTCTTCCGCTTGACCACCCTGGCCCCGCGGAGCACTCTGTAAGTGTTCTCCTTCTCAGGCTTCCACAGCTCCACTCCCTCTGCTTCTCCTCCGCCTACTGGGAACCCCATCTTCATCTTCGGCCAGCCTTGCTCTTTGTTCTGCTTGCACATCAGCTCCTGAGATAAAGGGTTTTCCCAAAGTTTGGCCGTCTGCTTTCTCACATTCAACATTCTCTCTGAGCCCCTGCATCTAAATGAACGTTTACAACCACCCTCTTCCCTCTGGTGATTCCCAAATCTCTACCTGAACCAGGCCCGGTTTCTGCCCTGAGATCCAGCCCCAGGCGCCCACCTGCTCACTGGGCAAGGCCTCCTGGTGACACCCTGCAGCGTGCTCAGGCTCAGCCTGCCGCCGGGGCACCAGCACTCCCTCCCGCACGCTGCACCTGCCCACAGCCTCTTACTGCCTTACGGCCCCATCTGCCTGGCCAGAAGCCTGGGGGCTGATGTTAGACTCCCCATCCTGTTTTACTCCTAAGAAAATCTGAAATCTACTCCCTTTCCTAGCCCTACTTTCATCTCTTACCTCTCACCTGCACTTCCACGCTCACCTGCCCCTACAGCCCCTGGCAGCTCTATCTAACTTCCACGTGGCCACCAGCTGGGGATCCTTCAAAGATGGGAGCTGGACCATGCCATGCTTCTGCCTAAATCCCTTTGATGTCTCCCATTGTCTACATGGGCCACAGGGGGACTTTGAGAGATCTACAAAACCACTTAAGTCATGAAAAAAAAAGGGGGGGGACTTCCAGCCAAGATGGAGGTGTAGGTAGACAAACTATGCCTCCTCACACAACCAAAAGAGGGAAAACAATTTAAAAACAAAAACAACCAGAAGTGACAGAAAATCAAACTGTATGGAAGTCCCACAACCAGAAGTTAAAGAAGACATGTTCATCCAGACCAGTAAGTAGGGCAGAGCCAGGCGGAGAGCGCGCGTTGAGACAGAGGTTTGAGGAGCGGTGTGGGCAAAGCTGCCACTGCCCAGAGAGACCCGTGGCTGGCTGACCCAGACCCAGCGGGGCCAAAACTGGTGGACCAGGCGGTCCCTCATATGCACGCAGATAGACCAAGAGGAAAAGCTTGGGAGCTGAGCAGACCAAGCAACCCACCATCACAGGAAAATAAAGCCTCAAACTACCGATTGAAAACAACTGTGGGGTTGAGGCAGCGGCAGGAGAAACTCCCAGCATCACGGAGAGTTCATGGGAGAGACGCACAGGGACTTAGATCTGCACAGGCCCACCCACCTGAGAACAGGCGCGGAGGGGCCCAAATTGCTTGTGGGTATGGGGAGAGGAGACTGGAAGCCAGCAGAGAGCTGAGCAAGCACCATTGTTCTGTCTCAGGCCCTGCCCCCACAGGCAGCATCACAACACAACGACCTGGGTTACCCCACCCTGGTGAACACCTAAGGTTCCGCCCCTTAAAGTAACAGGTATGCCAAGAGAAAAAAAATGGCTTCAATGAAAGCTCAGATCAAAACTCCAGAAAAAATACAACTAAGCCACGAAGAGATAGCCAGCCTATCAGATGCACAGTTCAAAACACTGGTAATCAGGACACCCACAGGATTGGTTGAATTTGTTCACAAATTAGATGAAAATATGAAGAATACACTAAGAGAAATGAGGGGAAATGTACAGGGAACCAATAGTGATGGGAAGGAAACTGGGACTCAGATCAACAGTGTGGACCACAAAGAAGACAAAAACATTCAACCAGAAAGGAATGAAGAAACAAGAATTCAAAAAAATGAAGAGAGGCTTAGGAACCTCCAGGACATCTTTAAACATCCCAACATCTGGGTCATAGGGGTGCCAGAAGGAGAAGAAGAAGACCAAAGGATTGAATGCTTATTTGAACAAATAATGAAAGAGAACTTCCCCAATCTGGCAAAGGAAATAGACTTCCAGGAAGTCCAGGAAGCTCAGAGAGTCCCAAAGAAGTTGGACCCAAAGAGGAACACACCAAGGCACATCATAATGACATTACCCAAGATGAAAAATAAGGAGAAAATCCTAGAAGCAGCAAGAGAAAAGGAGATAATCACCTACAAATGAGTTCCCATAAGACTGTCAGCTGATTTCTCCAAAGAGAACTTTCAGGCAAGAAGGGGCTGGAAAGAAGTTTACCAAGTCATGAAAGGCAAGGACCTACATCCAAGAATACTCTATCCAGCAAAACTTTCATTTAGAATGGGAGGGCAGATAAAGTGCTTCTCAGATAAGGTCAAGTTCAGGGAGTTCATCATCACCCAGCCTTTATTATAAAATGTTAGAGGGATTTATATAAGTCATGAGGGATATCAACAGGGGAGTGGGAGAGGGAGAGAGGAGGAGAAAGTACAGAGAATAGGCAGCGTAAACGGTAGGTAGAAAATGGACAGGGGGAGGTTGAGAATAGTATGGGAAATGTGGAAGCCAGGGAACTCATGTGTATGACCCATGGACAAAAACTAAAGGGCGGGGAATGGGGGGGTGCAGGGCAGGGGGGATAGAGGGGGCGAAATGGGACAACTGTAATAGCATAATCAATAAAATAAATTTAAAAAGAAAGAAAGAAAAAAACATTGCATGAGGTGCACTCTGCTGGGAGGGAAGTCCACCATTCAGGAGGCTGTGTGCAATGCCCCCCGAATGCGCTGTGTGACTTGGTCACACTCACCTTCTCAGCCTCATGTCCTGTAGCCCTTCCCCAGCCAACACCCCAACTTCCAGTCTGGGGCCTGATGCCAGAGAGCTACCATTTCCTGAGAACCCGCTGTGAGCCTGCCCTGGGCTGTCTTCTCCTGAAATCCCACCAACACCCCTACGGAAGTTCTGAGTTAGCTCCTCGGCATACAGCAGTGCAGTCATCTGCCTGAGGACCAATCCAATTCTGACTTATGTCTGTCTGACTCCGGCTATGCTCTTTCTCCCCAACCAAGCTGCCTCTCACCCTGCAGCTTCTAGAAAGCCAGGCAGTTTCCTGACTCCCCAGGTTTGTGTATGTTGCATCCATTGTCCGTTCTCTGTAGTTCCCTGAAAAAGTTGTCTACTCCGTCCTCCAGACTCGGCTCCACAGCACATTGTCCAAGAAGCCTCCTCTGACCCTGGCCAGGTGGCTCCATCGGTTGAAATGGCAACCTGTACACCAAAAGGTTGTGGGTTCGAATCCCGGTTGATTTACTTACAGGAAACAACCAAATGATGTTTGTCTCTCACACTCAAATGAATGAAAAATATAGCCTCAGGTGAGGATTTTTTAAAAAAGAAACCCTTCCAGGAAGGCTATTCTCCCCCGGGGCTAGCATATGGTCCCAAGTGTTCACTGTATAACACTGAATGCTACCTGACACTTTCCGTTTGCCCTCCACCTCCTCAAACTGCATCCCCCTGAGGGTGGGGGCTGGGCCGTGCTCCTCCACGCAACCCCAGAGCCTGTAACGGAGGCTCAATATATGTGTTAGGACTGGCATGCGCGCACACACACATACACACACATTCTCCAACAGCCCTGCACCTAAAAGAACTGTATTTTCCAAATCAAAGTATAGGCTCATGGTCGGACACCTACAGTTGCCCCTGTGGGACAACAGGCCACAGCAGTGAAACCTGTTCGGGAAAATCAAGGATGTGAAGCCAGCCCTCGCACCCGCGGGACAGCAGCACAGGCAAGGGAACCAAACACAATGGCCCCCACAGGAGAGCACCCAAAACCCTTAATGACACGGGTACAAAGATGACACCCTCTCAGTCCTCCTGGAAACCACTCTAGAGCAAGTCACTCACCCGCACCGAAGACCTGAAGGACAGAATCACAAAGAGCCACACACAGCCTTGGGAAACAGCAACAAACCAACCAGGTTTCATTCTGCTCCCACACCCCTTGCCCCCTCCCCTCCTTCCAGGATGGAGCGTACCAGCACCATCACTGGTGGCAGCCTGGAGCTCAGCCGGCACAAATGTATGCAGGGCACTGAGTGGAGGGTGGATAGGGCTGCAGGGACGTTTGCCACAAACAAATAATGAAACTCAGAGTGACAGACAGCTGCAGGCCCCAGGAGCTGGGCTGGAGAGAAGCCGTAGTCTCGGAAGCACACACAAGAGTCAGGCAGTGTCTCCCCTCCTACTGCTTCACCCATTCCTTCTCAGTTGGAGGGGCTGCACCTTTTCTGCAGCTAATCTGAGAAAAAAGGGTGGTTATCAGCACTCTTGCTGGTGCTGTGCTTAAAAGGAGGGCTGCGGCCTCAACGCAGCCCATCCGCCGTTAGGGCGAGTGCATGCAACTGGTTCTCAGAGAGCTGCTCTGCCCCTCAAGCTCGTGCGTTCTCGTTCCCGATCTTAGACCAGCCATGTTGGCCTCTGAATCTGAGGACTCTTTTTGCTTCCAAAGTCCTCTGGGAATCAGAAATGTGCCTGAGGTGGGTCTCTCGGCTGCTCCGTTTGCCTTCCGTCCAGCATGGGAGACTCTGTAATTGGAATCAGTGTAAAAAAACAAGTCCGGAATTAACACACTGATGTCCTAAAGCAGGGTGTTAAACTCACTTTCACTGGGGCCACATCAGCCTCGAGGTTGCCTTCAAAGGGCCGAATGTAATTGTAGGACTATATAAACATAACTACTCCTTAACAGTTAAGTGAGAGCTCGGCACTGCCATGGGTAGAAACAAGGTGCCGGGCTGGATAAAACAAGGTGGAGGGCCGGATTCGGCCTGTGGGCCTTGTGTTTGCCACCTGCGTCCTAAAGGATCAGAGGCAGCTACGGAGATTGCAGCTGGGTCCCGCAGGGACAGCATTACCCTCCGGGGAACCGTGAGCAGGATGGACAACGCTCTCCGCAGTCCTGGTCCGGCAGCAGGGCACACCCTCCTTCCCTGCACCTCACAGAGGGTGCCCTGGGGGCACTTCTGCCAAGCCTGGACAAATAACATTCATTCATTTAGTCTAGTAGATCCATGCAATACAAATATTTATTGAGCACTGAGTATTATGCGGTGCTATAATAAATAAAATTTATAATAATTATAAAACCATATATTTAGCCCTGGCTGGGATAGCTCAGTGGGTTGAACGTGGGCTGTGAACCAAAGGGTCGCCGGTTCGATTCCCAGTCAGGGCACATGCCTGGATTGCAGGCCAGGTTCCCAGTGGGGGCCATGTGAGAGGCAACCACACATTGATGTTTCTCTCCCTCTCTTTTTCCCTCCCTTCCCTTCGAACAATAAATAAATAAAATCTTAAAAACAAAACAAAATGAAAAAACCATATATTTATAAGAGTGATGGTTATTAATATATGCCAGGAAAAATGCCAAGTGGCTTACTTGAATTATTTGACTTAAGTTTCCTACAATCCCATGAGAACAGCACCACAATGATTTCCAAGTCACCGATGCTGAAGCTGAGGGTTGGCAAGGCTGGTGACACAGCCAGAGCCAGGGTCCACCCCAGGTCTGTCTGACTCCCCAGGCCACAGTCCCAAATACTGCAATCTGCTGGCTCTCGGGCCTGTCAGGGGCGCTGTTGGTGCCCGGCTCAGACCCCACCTGCCTGACCAGTGCCCCACCCCCCAGACCTGGGAGTGCAGACTGAAGGGCTCACGGTGGCCCTTCCCTGGAGACTTGCCCTTGGGCCTCCCTGCTGAGCAGCCAGCAGGAAATGACTGACTGAAGTGGGTTTTAAAAGGCCAGCTCCATGCCTCAAGGTGCAGCCAACTCTGCATACAATTCTTGCTTCAGCCAAGTCTCCAGCTGAGCCCACTTCGTGCAGAGCTTTCTCCCCTTGGCCCTGTCTGCTTCCTTCAATACCCTTCACCTGAAGGCTCACTCACCCTATTGCTGCCAGAATCCACACATCAGGCTCTCTTTCCTGGACGTGATCTAAACAGCTGCCCCTGGGAACAGCCCTGGATGGACTGTGGAAGGAGACTCCTCAGCGGGCGGGTTGGAAGTACAGACCCCACAGCTGGTGCTGAGTGGCGTGGGGCACAGATGGGAGGCAACTGCAGGCCAGTGCCCCGGCTCCAACATTGGAGAAGTATGGGGGAAGCAGTGGTTATTAGGACCAGGGCACTGGGTGGCTTTTGCTAAACTCTCCTGGTGCGCTGTACAGGAAAGGAAAGATCTATCAGCAACTGAAAGCAAAGTGTGAGCTGAAGGCCCTCCTCAGTGGCGTTTACAGAAGTGCCCTCTCTGGCACAGACCCTGACTGCGAGAGGCAGAACTTCCATGGAAGGCTGGACTTGAGCCTGAGCGAGTCTCCTCTACCAGGGTCTTGATTGGAAATCAGGGGTCTCACACGCTCTTTTATTTCTCATCCTGCAGAATCCCTGGGTCGCCCAGCATGGCTGAAGTATTGTTAAAATTCAATGGGCTGATGTACAGACGCGCCTGGCACAGAGTACATTCCCAAGATGCATCGAAGTCAGAGTAGATCAATCAGTGTCCCAGGGGATGGGGGTGAGGCACAGACAGGAACTGGGCACTGCAGGTGACAGGTCCAACCTTCCAGGAGCTCCCAGATAAGGGAGGGACAGAAGAAGAATATGAACAACTTCACAAGAAGGCAAAACAAGGGCGCTGAGAAAGGCACAAAGAGCAGTGGGCAGATCACCTCCAAGTCTCTCTGGACAGAAAGAGACTCTGAAAGGGCCAGGGCGGCGGTGGGGTGCCGTGACTGGGATGTGCGGCCAGAATCATTACCTTTCTGGTCAGCGCGACCACGGCTGTGACTGCTGTGCAGATGACCACGAGCAATATGACTCCGAGCAACAGGATCTGGAAGCCAGCGCCTCGCTCAGCCCCTAGTGGGAGGACAGAATAAAGAAAATGGGCCGACCGCTGCCCAGCGAAGCCTGAGCGCGGGGGCGCAGAGGTGGGGGCTGGCCCGGCCTTCCTCCAGCCACAGGACTGGGCCGACCGGCCAGCTCGTGGGCCGGCAGGGCAGCTGCCCGCCGGTCAGGGGCCGCCGACGCCCCGCGGGGGCGCCTCACACGCTGGACACCAGCGCAGACCGCGCTCGGCACTCCCGCCCCAGATTCTCCTGAACCGCTTTCAGTGATTATCATGAAATGAAATAAATGATAACGTCCAGGAAAAATGGAAAAGGAATATTTTTATTAAACTTCATATTTATAACCATACTAGTAGAAAAGTAACTTAAAATTAAAATAAAATTAATACTAATGTACAAAAAAGAAAAAAGCACATAACCTTTTACCTTAAACCTCTGACACTTGTCCACCTCGCTGTGAGGCCCAGGGGAGCGGTTCTAGAATTGTACCTTTTCGCTGTTTCCTTTCATTCACATCACACATGGTTCTTAATAAACGTCTGTGATATGAACTGAGGTGTGAATTTGGGAATTTCTATTGACATAATATGCCACTGGAAGGAGGAAGAGGCAGGAGGGAGTTTTGAAGAGAGGAGTGATATGTGGCCCAAGGGGGTGTGAGAGAAACAGGATGCTGCCCACCTGTGCCCTGCTGCAGGCGGGAGGGTTTGCGGCCGCTCCACGCCACCTCCCCCTCCTTCCTGAAGCTTCGGCAGAACTCAGGTGTCCAGGGAGAAAAGAGAAGGGTGTAGCAGAGGCTGGGGCCCTTTCCCTCCAATAATGGGCTTAGATGCCAGGGAGGTGGCTAAGGAATGCCGTCCCGAGGACAGGGCAGTGCGCACAGTCCCCACACAGAGCCGGGAGGGGTAGGAGAGGGAGCCCAAATTCCCAGAACATGTTTCTTCTGCCCTGAGGATTCAGCTCCCTGCTTTGGCCACAGGTGAGGAAAGAGGGCGGACGGGGAGCACAGCGGTCCTGGAGGGCAGCTGCGGAGGGCTATCCACAGAGCCAGGAAAAGACGCAGGCTCCATGGGCCTATGTCAGAGCCAGCAGAGAAGTAGCATTTGAGAAGAAACTTTAAGGTAGCAGTTTCACAGATTTAGCTAACTCATAAAACTTAATCTCCAACACAATAAGCAAATTGAAGTTCCGAGGGCGCAGTTTAGGGGAACCAGAACACCTGTGTCAAAACCCGTTCTAATGCCCTGAGCCAGTCGGTGGGAGAGGAACTGCGTTCACAGCTAAGACTTGGTGCTCACCGTGCCTGTTCCAGGTGCTGTTCTCCAGGCATTTTCTTGCAGTAAGGAATTCAGTCCTGTGTTAGCACCTCATAAGGTCCTACAATTACCTTCATTTCAATAATGAGAAAACCAGTGCACAGAGGAGCTAAGTAATCTTGTCTGAGGTCAACAGCAGCACCAGGGTTTGGGCACAGGCTGCCTGGCGTCGGTCTGAGCTCATAACCACTCTGCTCTGTTGGCTCTCAGGGGTAATAATGATCCTTTCTCACCTTCCACACAACTGGTTCACGTGTCCAGATGGGTAATGAATGTGAGGTTATTCTGGAAACTATGAAGTACACACAAACGTAAATTATCGTAAATTAGATAGAACTACCAAATGACCCAGCATTTCCACTTCTAGGTATTTATGTAAAGAAATCCAAAACACTGATTTGAAAAGATATGTGCACCCTCATGTTCACTGCAGCACATTTACAAGGGCCGAGACACAGCAGCCGCCGTGTCCACTGAGAGATGACGGCATGGCGAAGACGTGGCGCGTACGCACCGACGGGTGCTGCTCAGACAGAAAAAGGAGATCTTACCATTTGCAACAACATGGATGGACCTAGAGGGTGTTATGCTGAGTGAAATAAGTCAGACAGAAAACACAAATACCACATGATTTCACATATATATGGAATCTAAAAAACAAATAAATGAGCAAACAAAGCAGAAATAAACTCATAGAAACAGAGAACAAACTGATGGTCACCAGATGGAAAGAGAGTTGGGGGAATAGGTGAAAGAGAGGAAGGGATTAAGATGTAGGAGTTGCCAGATATAAAAACAATCACAGGGATGTAAGGTACAGCATAGGGAATATAGTCAATAATATTGTAATAACCATGCATGGTGACTGATGGGCACTAGAATTATCAGGGTGATCACTTCACAAGTTATATAAATTTCTAATCACTATGTTGTTCACTTGAAACTAATATAATATTGCATGTCCACTGTAATAGAAAAAAATGTTTAAACTTTTTTAAGCTTCATTTTTAACCAGCTCTAATGCTTTATAAATGTGGAGGCTAATTTGCATGATCCATGCTAAACTAATAAATGAAAACATTTCCCAGATGACTTTATCAACTGTCTTTCTAGTAAACACACATAAAATGTCTTTCTTATACCCAAAAGTGTGGGTCTCGGCCCTGGCTGCACATTCCAGTCACCAGGGTCGCCCGCGGAGCCTGCCACACCCTGGCTCTGCCCCTAGGGACGCTGATGGAGTCGTTGGAGACGGGCCATGGCATCAGCTTGTTTAAAAGCTCCCGGGTGATGCGGATGTGAGCCCGGGGTGGGAGGCCGGCTCCATCGTGTTTGGCAGGGATGTCTTTTCTGCCCTAGAGGATGAGGTTCAGCAGCCCCTCTGCCCAGAGGGCATACCTGAGCTTTGCAGGACCTCCAGAAAGAGTCTCCCCTTGTACATGCCGTCAGGGAAGGTGTGATAGATGCAGAAGTACTCCCCTGTGTCATTCGTGGTCAGCGACCTGAGAGTGAGGTCCAGGTTGGGGCCGGGGGCCACTCGCTCCCTGAAGGCTGGGTGGATGTGCCATCCCAAGTTATCATTGTAAATGGCCAGCATTTGGTCCTGCTGCTTCCAGTCCACCTGAGTCACTGCGGCAGTAGTGAAGGAAAGGTGACACTGTAAGGTGACAGAGCCTCCTTCCTCTGCAGAAATATCCCCTGTGGTTATTATCCTGCCTGTCGCAGCTCCTAGGGCAGGGAAAAAAGCAGGCATTAGTCTCGGGTCAACAGCTGGCCTTGGACCTTCCTGTGGAAATTCCAAGGGGCTTTGCGTCCAGAATTGGCCTTTGGAATGTTAGTCTCCACAGTCGCTCCTGTCCCTCCCCCAGAGGGACTATAATTGCCACACAGCAGAGCGCTTCGCCATCCCAGGCTACTACACTGTGATATAGGTCCGCGGCCTGCTCACGCGTTCCTTTCATGTGCTTACTTTGTCTCCCACCCAGAGCGTAGACCCTGTGAGCCGCTGCTTCTGTTTCACTGTATCTCCCAGCAGCTCAGTTCCGTGCTGGACTCATTCTGCTCTGAAATACAATCTGGCTGTTTGGGTGACTGCCACTTGGGGGACCCAGAAAGCCCTCCAGGAAAGCCATGGGATCCAAAGGAAAGGAGCACTGGAGAGAAACCGTTTCTCCAAGGCAAGGCCACCTTTTGGCCCTCACGCCCACCCCTTTGATGGTTCAGAAAGCGACATAAAAAGTAATGCATGCTGCGTTTTTTTAATATTTGTGTTCCTTTTAATACAGAAGGAAATAGATTTAACATAGATTCAATCCATAATGGTAGAATCTCTACAATCTGTGAAGAAAACATTTTGATCCACAGAAAATGTACAATATTTTTCTAGAAGTTTCCTCAAGGACAGAAGGAAGGAAGATGGAGCAGTAGTGAAATTCTACAAGCGAATTGATTATTCCTCCTCCTTAGTCCATTTTTCTCCGCTGCCTTCTTTCTTGGGTGGGCCAGCCAGGCTCGCCCAACCTCAGGCCCTTCATCTGCCACCCACGACAGACCTGTGCCTCCTTCTCAGAGGAGGAGATGGGGATGCAGGGCTCCAAAAACCGCAGGTCTCTTCCCTCACACGGGGCAGTGTTCACTCCCAGCCTCCCCTGTCCTCCTCCCCACTCTCCCTCCACCTGAGGGTCTATCCAGGCTGGCTCTGCAGCCCTTACCTGAAGCCAGGACAGCAGCCTGCCTCAGCCCCTGGGCCCAGATCAGCAGGAGGCACCACTGCATGCTTCTGCCCAGAGGGCCTCCAGGAAGCAGATGTGGCCTCGTCTGCCACGGAAACCAGCCCACTGCAGATGGCAAGGCGAAACCGAGCCTGTGAGAAGAGAGGGTCTCGGAAAAACTGAGTTCAGCAAAACCAAAGACAGATAAATTTCTCAACAAGTACACACAGTGCATAGGGCGAGCCACAAGAAAGATCACGAAGGAAACACATTAAAAAATAAGCAAAGATGTGGTTAGAGGTACATTACACTGGTCTTTGGATTACTATTAGTCAATCTGCTGTTTTAAATTCTCTTACTGCCCTTCTTTTTTTTAATCAGCCTTTATTTAACAAGCTCAGGATATCTGTGGCATGCCCAGCATTTATACAACCTGTTACCAACGGGATTCACTGTCTCTCCCTGACTTCACCCTACTAGAGAGTGCACAAAGATAAGAGAAACTCAAGTTTGTTCACTTTAGGCTAGGAACTGCACTCGAAATCTAACGAGCCAGTGAGCAAGAAGCATTTACCCTGAGCGACCAGACACGAGTGGGACACAAGTCTCGGGCAAACATAGCCCTTCTGCATGAATGAGGTCCTCTCCTTGAACCCTCTATTTTCTCTCTTATTTACATGGATTGAGACTTTGTTGAATTCTGGCTTAATCTCTCTGACCCAGTATTATCAGAGGAGACCAGACGAATGAGTTTTCTTGTTCATGGCAACCTCAGGAAAACCAGGAATGCAGAATAGGGTGAGCCCCCAGTTGCCTGACCCTGGAAAGAGATTGGTTGACCCTTGCTTCCTTCGTTCGTTTGAAAGTCCCTGGGTGCCTACAAAGCACCAGACTCAACAGCCAGCTCTGAAAATAAGAGCGTAAATAATCATAGCCCTGCCCGGGACAGTTCGCAGTCGAAGCCACACTCTGAGGAGAGGAGGTGGAGGGTCACATTCACCTGCCATCAGGGCTCCCCGCTGCTCCTTTGGGCATGCTCCATGGTATGTATCCCGAAACTACACAGCTCCACCAGGGGAAGCATCTGAAGCCTGGTGCTCTGTCCCCTCGCTTCTGGCCAAGCACCCTGAGCATCCCACACCCTCCAGGCTCCTGGCATCCTTCTCCCCTGATGCTTCGCCTCAGACAAGCCTCTTCTCCTCCCTAGGTCCGGCCTATTCCCCACTCTGCACCAGGGCCCATTCACATCCCGCAGTCCACCGCCAGCCCCTTAGAAAATACATGCCTCACCAGCTTCTCGCTGCCTTTCCCAAGTCAGCCTGTCCTTCAAGTCTCACATCAAAATACAACACCCTTTTCAACAGTCACAGCCCCTTTAGCTAAGGAGCAATAATGCCTAACATATGCCCAAGGAAAGGTGCTGAGGCTGAACTTGTAGGGTGGTTCCAAAACTGGTTGCCAAGCCAAAGGAGCCAGGCATGGGAAAGCCAGGAGCAGCTGGTGGGAACAGGGTGCACAGCGGGGTAGACGCCGGGCCAGGATAAACGTACAGCCTGCGTTTCTATAGCGGGGGTGACTGGAAACCACGGAGGCAAGACCTGTCTTATACAGTGAAAAATACAAAGGCATTCAGACTGGGTTAAAAAAAAAAAAAAGTTAATGAATTGTTCTATTTGTTTCTAAGCAATCACTTCAAAGAGGAACATGGTCAAGTCCATTCTGATGAATCTGGCTCTCCCGAGACATTGGAGCTGGTAATTAACAGACTCTCGAGTAGCAAACAGCAGGGTCCACATTCACCCTGGTTTGGTGACCTTAAGAAAGTTACTCAGCCTCCTTAGGACTCAGTTTCCTCACCTGCAGTAAGGAAAATAAAACATCCCCTTCCCCTTTTCATGGGTCATTGTGAAGATTTGGTGAATTAAAGTTTGGGAGAGTATCTAGAACAGTGTCTGGAACACAGGAAGGGTTCAATTCATCAGCGGCAGTATTGATAACAATATTAATTAAGGAAGTGAAGGGAAAACCAGAGGAGAATCTCTCTCTAGCTAGGTAATGTGTTCTGCCAGAAGCAAGCCCTGGTCTCTGGACTCTAAGACCTCAACATACCTTCACATGCATCTGACATAAGAATATGAGGATAAAATGTCCCAGCAGAAAAGTGGCCGCTGTGCCAGCCGAAACCTGAAGAGGTCTTGGAGGAAGGTGAACGACAGAAGATTCTCCCCAGGGAACCTTCTAGAAGTCCCTGTTTGGAGCCTCCTACTGGGTGGGGCTCTGTCGGGAGAACTTGCGGGTGTGACCGACCACTTGGAGGAGCAGGCTGGGCTGAGAGCTCCCAGGCTGCCTCTGGGCACAGCATGAACCTCTGTGGCCAGTCAGACACTGGCTCAACTTTCCATTTGAAAGTTTTTTTAAAAAGCCCCACAGCTTTGCTTTTGTGGTTGTGGCCAAACGGGTCTGGTTAGTCTTGTTGAGCTACATGGGTGTAAATACTAAATCTGTTGGCCTGTCAAGGGGAAGTAGTGCTGGCAAGAACCCAAAACCCTCCTCAGGCCCCTCGCCCTGCGAGCCACAGGTGAGCCCACAGACACCCCACCCACTGGCCATAGATGAGAACCTGTGGTCATGGGCAAGGGTCACGGAACCGGAGAACAGAGCTGACGTGGTCACACTTTATAGAAGCCCTCTGACTTGTACACAGAAAACACTACCTAGATTTTTCTCTGGGTGCAGACCAATCTCTCAGCAGTGTCTTTGACCTTCAGCCTCTCCAAAGTCTTCCCTCGAGCTCCGACATGGCTGGGGAGCTTCAGGAATATCCCAACTCTTTTCCCAGCCTCTCGTCAAGTGCAGCTCCTGTAGCAGCGGCAGCGCTGAGCCTGTCAGCCAGGGGCTCTCACTCTCTGCCTCCCAGACCAGCGCCTCCTGGTAGAGGGCTGTCGTGAGACCAAGGGGCAGAGGGCCCTGATGCCTGCAAGTCCGCAGAGGGCTCTTGGAGTGGCAAAGAGAGAACATGGAAGGGTCTGCCCTGTGCCCCCTCCCCCGTCTACCCCTTGCCATAGCAAAGCTGTCTCCCAGGGGAGCCATCGGAGCAATGGGGTGGCTGTTTGAAAGCCCCTTGTGGAGAGAGTTGCCTCAGAAAATGAAAGACCTAGCATGAACGGAATGGTGAAACATTTCAGTAAGTCTGTGAGCCCGGGGTTTGTAGGCTGAGACTGGCTCCTGGTGAATGCAAGTGGGTAGAGCCTGGGCGTGGGACTGCTGACTGTAGTCAGTCCAGCTCCCTCCGTGAGGCGACCCTGAGGACCTTCTGGACAGAGGCTGCCAAGGACTTCAGTGGACTACGGGGAACTTCCTTCCCCTCCCAGCCAGCCGTGAAATAGGGAGAGACCCCCCACAAGAGGCTGGAGAGTCATAGAAAAGTCTTTGGGAAGAAGCAGCTGATTTCTCCTCAATTTAGGCCTCTT